>JAVSCE010005558.1:0-26082 GCA_032199065.1 Smutsia gigantea | reverse complement strand
CAGTCATCACTGGTCCATGTATCAAACTTTCCAGGGCCAGGTTCATTCAACATAGTCTCCAGGGCTTAATGCAGTAGGGGCTGGCAACAGGATGTTGCTCTGCTGGCCATATTCTGGTTTCAATAACTCTCCTTCGGTTTGGACATACAATTGTATAGAAGATGGAGCAAGATGTGTGAGCATATCCACAAGGCTCAAAGCTCCGTTACATGGCTTCTCATTCAAATTACGCAGCACTGTCCACAGGCGAACTGGCCAAGACCGTAGACTATTGGTGTCCAATTGCAGGTCATATTTCAACAAACCTTTGTAGATCTCTATCATGCCTGTCCAGGTAGGATTATATGGTACATGAAATTTCCACTTTATTCCTAATTGCTGCACCCATTCTTGTAATGCATGTCCGGTAAAGTGGGTGCCTTGATAACTCTCAATCACCTGCGGCTGGCCAAGACTTCAAAGAGACACTCCAGGCCCCTCTTAGTGGTTTGCTGATCTGCACAACATGCAGAAAAAGCAACCAATAGTCCAGTAGCCATGTCCAACAAGTCATGGCATACTGATATCCTTCTTATACGGGCACAGGCCCAATATAGTCTATTTGCCACCTAACAAGGGGTATTGGCCTCCTTACTATTGTCTCATGTTGCTGTGGGAATTGGCGTAAGTTCCTCTTAGAGCACACAAGGCACTCCTTCTGGGCTCTGCTGATTTCTTCAAAGGTCAATGGCAAGCCCCACCTATGGGCTACAGCCCACTTTGTCTTTTGCCCTGTGTGCAACAAATGCTGATATAACCACTGTGCTACATCAGAGGCAGGCTTTCCATCTAGCCAGCACACTTGGCCAATATGTTTGCTTCATCATTCCCTGGGGATGCCAAAGGCAAATGGCCAGTCACATGATATACAGTAACTGTCCTGGTCTGACCAGAGGTCCACAGGTCTTGCCAAAACTCTTGCTCATAAAGGGGATTGTGACCAACCATCCAGTTTGTATGATACCATGTCAGTAGCCACAGGGTCAAGTCCCAATAGGCAGCCCATCTGTCAGTGCAGACAACTACAGGGAAAGGCTCCTCAGTGATCAAAAGCCATACTGACTGCAACTCAGCCCATTGATGGCTCTTCGCTTCTCCATCCTCCATCCATATTGTCTCAGTCTTAGAAAGGAAAGCCACAGCCCTCCACTTTGGGGGCTGCCCATAACTGCAGCCATCTTTGTACCAAGCATTTTCAGGTATAGGGGCTTTTCCCTCCTGATAAGGAGTCTCGGCTACCAATGGCTCAAAAGAATGTTCTTGCTTTCCACTGGTATAGGTCAATGGCCCTAATAAGCATTGGAGTTCTCCACTTAAGGTGCTAGTAGAGAGGGTACTGCACTGCTGTAAATATGTGCCCCACTTGGCCAGTGTAGGTGTCTGTGCCATGGCACTCCATGGCCTTTGGGTCCTGTCTTGTGCCCACCCCATGATGGGATAGGTAGTTATTACTTCAGTTGGAGCTGTTCCAGCAATAGGCTCCATAGCGAGCAAGGTGTGGTACACAGCAGCCAGTTGCTTCTCCCTCAAGGTGTACCGGACCTCTGCTCCTTTCCATAGCTGTGACCAGAATCCAATAGGTTGGCACATCCATTCAAGCCACTGCCAAAGACCACATCCATAACCATCTTCAGTTACATGAACATCTAGTTCACAGGACCTTGATGAGGCCATTACATTCAAAGACTGTATAGCTTTGCCCACTTGGCAGCAGTAAAAGTAGCTGTACATGTCTCATCCCAGTCCCACCTGATCCCCTTTCATACCAATCAGTATAAGGGCTTCAAATTTTGTGCCAAGTGCAGGATAAACACTTTTCTATAGCCCAAAAGACCCAAAAGCTCTTGTAATACTGTCACAGTGGTAGGGTGGGGAAAGCCTGGACCTTGTCTATGACTGTTTCAGGAACAACTTTAGTTTTACCCAACCAGACAACCCCCAATAATTTCACAGACAAACCAGGTACCTGAACCTTGTTCATCTCCACAGCCCACCCTTTCTCCTGTAGATGTTGCAACAGTCTGGGAACTGCCCCTTCTAAATCTGCAAGAGAAACAGATGTGAGCATAATATCATCAATGCAGTGATATAACCGCACTGTTTGTGGTTTCCTCCATGTGACCAAGACCTAGGCTACAAGCCCATGAGAGATGTGGAGGTATCTCTATGAAAGGACAGTGAATGTCCACTCCCAACATTCCCATGTGAAGGCAAACTGTTCCTGACTTTCCTGTGATATATCAACAGAGAAGAAAGCATTAGCAAGGCCTACTACCTAATTACGTTCCCAGCTCATGGCTGAGGGTGTCCAGAATGTCTGCTATAGAGGGGACAACAGCATGCAAAGGGGCTGCGACTTTATTTAATTCCCTGTATTTAACAGTCATACACCAGGAGTCATCTGGCTTTCTCACTGGCCACACTGGGGAATTAAAAGGACTATGAATGAATGGGCTTTATGATGATCACCCTCTCCAACTCTTGTAGTTTCTCCAATTTCCTTTTGTCCCCCAGGCAATTTATACTGCTTAGTATTTTTCATCCTCCAAGGTACAAGCAGAGTTACAGGTGGGTGCTTAGCATGTACCTTCAGAACTTCCTTTACCACACATACCTTTGTCTGAACTCACCTGCAGTGGTCTTTAACCACAGGCCCTGCAGGATATCTACCCCCAAAATATATTCAGGAATGGGAGAAATGTACAGTATACTTCTTTGTGGGTAAATGCCCTATCCCCAATGAAATTTGTGCTTTCTTCACTCTAATTGTCTTACCCTCATAGCCATCTATCACTGCAGGGGTCTCAGGTAAACACTTAGGGTTGTCATGAATCAGAGAACACTCAGCTCCTGTGTCCACCACTGCCAGAACATGTTGTACATTCACAGTGATGAATGAATTGCTAATTCTACATGTGGCCTCATCCCTACCATGTCCCCCAAGGTGGGGTCTTTTACCACCATTTCAGTTGAACCACAATGACAAATCATCCTCCTGTGGAGGTGAGGGCTCAGGTGAATCCTGAGTACTATCTCCCATGAAGTTTTGCAGGGACACAGGCTGGGCATGAGGCCTTAACTCTGGTTTCCATGTCCTGGTCCTCAGTGGCTGGAAGTGCTGCTCTGGCTTTAATTGGTGCCAGAGTTCTAAAAATATTCTACTGGGCTGCCCATCGAGATTTTCTTTCACTACCCATCCTTTATCAAATCAACCCATATCTGGGTCCTCGAGAACTTCACAGGGCATTTTGCACTTCTCCTTTCAGTCTTGGCCCATACTTACCTCCGTGCCTTTATTTTTTCAACATCCTCTAGATCTGATAAAGTACAAGTAGCCTCCCTTATGGGTTGCCCTAGGTGGGGGGCAAGAGTATTCACTAGGGACCCAAAGAGAGGTGGGAGCTATATGGAGCACCATATTTCTCATTCCTATAGTGAACACCTCCTCATCATGGCTCTGGGGGTCCATATTATAGATGATATTTTTCATACCCAATTCCCACAGTGCCCGTTGGAGCTCTGCATATGTTTTCCAACTACTAGGAAAATATGGTAAATCAATCACCCTGATTAGGCCAAACTACCCTGATGGCAGCTGTCATCCATTCCAGGAGTGTCTGATTCCCTTAGGCATGACGGTCATTTTGCAACCGCTGCCAGAAGGAATGGTGAGTCATCAGGGAAGCTATTCTACTCATCTCAGAACCCGACATAACAGTGTTCTCCACCCACATATCCCAGAGACATAAAAGCCCGGTAGGCAGAGATTCTGATGGCCTCTGCCTATACCAGACACTTATGTTCACCAACTCAACCTGGGTATAGAGGTGGAGCATGGAGTGCTCCACAACCTAGGGATGGGGCTGCTCCTTCCCTGAGGAGCTCACGATTGTTTCATTTTTATTTTCTTAATTACAGCTGGGCAGGCATTTAAAACAGGAGAAGATGGTACCTCTGGGGGTAGCCTGGGTAGCAGATCCACCAATGGCCCTGCCTCCTCCTCTTCTCCCTTGGGCTTCTCCACCAACAGCTCCTCCTCCACCATTTCTGTGGCTTAAGGCGCTACTCATCCCTCCCCTTCCCCCATGGCCTCCTGCAACGCCACTTTTCCTGCTGCCCCCTTGCCGCTAATGTAGTCTTCGAGGAGCATGACCTGTCTTTTCAATAACTCTCTCTCTTCTTCAATCCCATAGGTTATTGCCCAACTCCTCCAGGCGATGTTGAAGTGCATCTCCCTTCCCCCTAAGTCCCTCTTTCTCCTCACTAACCCTCTCGATAATCCTCTCTTTTCCTGTATAACATTTTCCACTATCTGGATAAAAAGAGAACCTATAATGCCAGCTGCTACATGGCGCCGTAAGGTCTCCAAGAATTCTTCCAACTCACAGAGGGCTAATTCTACAGCTCCCGGTGTTTCCACCATTCCCCAGTGCTGGGGAAGGCTCCATCCATCTAAGATATACTTTACCCTAGACCAATTCCTCATTAGGGGTTCCCAACTTGGAAGCCCCACAACTGGCAAGATAATAACAGGTGAAATGGCGCCCTCTGCCGCTGCATCCACTGGGGCCCTCCCCACTATCCACAGGAGCGGCCTTCCCGAAGGTCACACCCATTATGATAGATTTCAGGTTCAGAGGAATCCTGCTGACTTCCGCCTGATGTAAGTCTGGAAAGAGGGGAACAGGAAATCCCAGGGCAAAATACCTCTAAAAACCGAAATCAGTCAAAGGGAGAAATAAAGTTTAAAACCTGTTTATTGCTTACAAACTGCAGTCCAGGGCCATCTCTCTTCCCTGCTCCCAAAGAAGCAGACAAGCAATTCAGCCTCTCTCCTTAACTTCTCAGGTTACCTTGGTT
Source organism: Smutsia gigantea (assembly GCA_032199065.1). NCBI lineage: Eukaryota > Metazoa > Chordata > Mammalia > Pholidota > Manidae > Smutsia > Smutsia gigantea. Next base: position 21,183 of record JAVSCE010005558.1, on the reverse strand, counting down.
GCCCAGGTGATTACCCATTGACATGGAGATGAACTTCTCTCAACCCCTGAGGATATGCAAATGCACCAAAGCCAGGCAAGATATTCTGGAAATATTATAATTTTACCCACACTAGGGAAATAAAAATAAGATTGTAATAGGTAAAATCAGAAAATAAAATGTGGATATCACTACCAACTTAACATAAAAAGTGTTATTAGAGAGTGTTTTGAACAATTGTACACCACAATCTGAACAACCTAGATGAAATGGACAAGTTCCTTGAATTTCACAGCCTGCCAACACTGAATCATGAAGAAATAGAAAATATGGCTGGACTAATAAATAGAAAGGAGAATGAATCAGTATTTAGAAATCTCCCTATAATAAATGAGACTTGGAGCAGATGGCTTCCTTGGTGAATTCTACCAACCACTGAAATGAGAATTAATGCCAACCGTTCTCAAACTCTTCAAAAAATTGAGGAGGATGGAATACTTCCTAAGTAATTTTACAGGCCAGTATTGCTGTCATACCAAAGCCAGACAGAGACACCACAAGAAAAGAATATAAAGATTGATACCCCTTATAAATATTGATGAAATTCTCTTCAACAAAATATTATCAAACAGAATTAAAATATTATATTGAAAGGATTAGGTCTGTGACCAAGAGTAACATCATGTTGACAAATACACCACGATGATTGCTGACTCACCTTACTCTTTCCCACATCCTGTATATACTGCAGAAAGGAAGCATTCCATAAATAAAATCTTAAAATAAGGTTGAGACATCAGGCCCTCTGACTAAATACACAGATATCTCTCCTACACATAGACTCTTTCTCCTTGCCTCTCTATAAATTAGCTCCCCTAAACACAAAGAGGTGCAGAGATCTAAGCAGCCTGTGGCCACCCAAGACAAGGTTCTGTAGGTAAGGTCTCCTTAGTAAACCTTTATGGTACACAAGCTGGATTTGTTGGCCTTTCTTTGGTTTCATAGCCTTTACACAATTCTGGGGTCAGTTCACTTACACTTCCTCTAAGTGAAACAATTGGCAAGACAGCCAGGAAGGGCCAGGGGACCAAAGACGGGCAAGTGGGATGAAACACTAGTGATGGAAATCCTGGTGTGGCCCTCCATATCTATGTGGGAGAGGATAACCCACTTACTGGACCCCTGTGGACCACTGCATGAGTACAGGGACACCCCAAAAATGCCAGAACATCTGCAATGTTTCCTATTAAAGAGTGTAACCCAATGTGGTAAGGCAGGCTTCCATATCTCAGGAGCAGTAGGATGACTGTGGTTATTTGCTGTGTAGTTGGTTACCAATGCCCAATTAGCATCAGAAGTGAAAATAAGGTGTCTAGAGCAAGAATTACAATTAGAAAGAGATAGAAGAATGTAAACCTCACTCTTGGCAACAAATTTAGCAGGAAAGATTGAAACCCAAGAGGCACAAATGAACCCACAGCATGCCAGTTTGTGTGCCTAGTGGGAAGAAAGGTAGGTAACCACATGTTTGGGCTATAATAGCTAGACAAGTATGGGATGCCAAAACTTGGAATTCATGGGAATCACCTAATGAATCATATGAGGATATAAAAGTTCTCTCAAATGAGGAAGAAGATACAGGAGGACCTTCATTATTTCAAGCTAGACCTTTAATGCAGGGAAAGGCAAAGGTTCAAAATGTGACCCCAGGAAATAATGGACAACCCATTCAGGAAACCTTAATAATCAGAGAATAAATATCAGGGGAACTTCTAGATACAGCAAAAGCTTTTAAACAGTGGCTGAAGGAAAGTCCTGATATTTCGATGGTATACCTTTAATGGACATTGTTGGGGATGGAATTTCCCTAGTGGGCAATGAAGCAGAAAAGATGATTAGCATAACCAGTCATCTAGCCCTCCAGCAAATGTTGCATAATGCCCACCATCCCAAGGTAATCATAGCCTCATGGTTTGGATAATTATGGCTATGAGGGAGACATAGCCTAATGAAGAGGATTTTTCAACCCAGATGTGAGAAAAGGCTCAAAGATTCCTCCAGGAGTTAAGACTGAAACTGGCTACATACACTTAACTGTTTGAAGGACCTGACCAGATAATATTCACTCCTGGGATGAAAAATAAGTTACTTCACAGTACACATCAGGACTGGCTTATCTCCCTCCTTTTCTCCTTCCTTAGCCCCCTTGTGGGGCAGAAGTGTATAATGTGGGAAAGTCCATTGCTGATTAGGCAGAAACTGAAAAAGGATGTGACCAGTAGTGTTTTGTTACCAAGGGAAAAGAAAAACAGTTAAACCAAAACAAGAGACTAGAGAACAACCTGGAAGGGGGAAGGGCCCTGTCTGGGTAACCCAAAAGCAAATATTGTATGATTTATTATTGGCAGGAATAGCTAAGGAAAAGATCAATGGACAGCCTAATACTGTCTTGGTGTCTCTGTGGAAAGAAGTCTCTCCTGCACAACACTTTAGACCCATACCATCAATATCCCCTATAGAAGAGGTAGATACTGCCAAAGCAAGGGCTAGTACCTATCAAGGATGGATACCCACTACTCCTAGAGATTAGGTGTCTGGCCAGGATTGCCCCAGTGTATGAGCTCTAAGAGGCAACCAGAACCCCATGTGGAGCTCACTATTTCCTGATCACCAAGACATAAGCAACACACTATGGCCCTTGTGGATGCTGGAGTTGAGTGTACCCTTATATATGGCAACTCTGAAAGACAGCCCAGAGTTTGGGTAGCCATAAATGGCTATGGGGGCAAACAAACAAGTCATGCTCCATTTGGGTATAGGTCCCTACCATCTAGTACCTTATGAGGTATTCATTTCTCCTACACATGAAAACATGATCAGAATGGATAAACATTTGGGGTGAACATAAAAAACACCTATAGGTGAATTGTGCTTAAAGGTGTGGGTGGTAAAGGCCATTCTCTTGTGAGAAGATAAATGGGATCTTCCTCTGCTGCTGCCTTCTAGGTGGGTTGTAAATATAAAGCAGTGTAGGCTTCTAGGAGGATTTGAAGAAATTATTTCTACCATACAGAAACTAGTTAAAGTGGGAATAATAAGGCCTACCTAAAGTCTTTAACTGCCCCATGTGGTCAATCTGGAACATGGATGGAACCTGGAGTATGACTGTAGATTATAGAGAAGTATAAGAGGTAGTACCTGAAATATATGCCATCCCCAACATCACTTATAATAGAATGCATTTTTCAAGGGATGGGGTCACTCAATGCTGTACTATATCTGGCTAGTACTTTCTTTAGTATCACTTTACCTCCAGTACTCAAGAGCAATTTTTGTTCACATGGGAAGGCCAGCAATGGAATTTCCAGGTCCTCCTACAAGGCTTTTTGCATAGGCTGACTATCTGTCAACATATGATAGCCCAGGACTTATTGTTTTACTCTCTGCCAACACTCGTGAAATGCTTTCACTACATTGATGATGCCATGTTAACCACTGAGGATTTCTCTCCTCTTACAGTACTACTTGGAGGGCCTTTGCCCACAATTGTGAGATAGGGATGGACTATAAACCCACAGAAAATACAGGATCCTGGGCCAGCAGTTAAATCCCTAGGCATTACCCGTTTGGGTAAGACTCATCTCATCACTGGAGTGGTAATTGATAAGGTTCAACAATACCCAACCTGTATACAGTTAAAGAGTCACAAGGTTTTTAATGTTTTCTTGGGTATTAGAGGGCTTTTAGACCTTCCTTGGCCAAAAGATTCCACATCCTATACAGATTAGTAAAAAAGAGCATGTACTTTCTTTGGGATACAGATCACCAGAATGGTTTTGAAAAAGTGAAACTCCTTGTCATCAAATCTCAAGACTTGGGAATGCCACTTCCAGATATACTCATGACATTTGATGTAATATCTATCCCTATATGGAGACACTAGGGGTGCCATTTAACTACTCATGGTGCCTCAGGCTCTGGTCCCAGATTTTTCAGAACAAGAAATAATCTCCTCCACTTACATTAGAAATGGATTACCAGGATTTCACTTCAGCTCTCCAGCAAATGATCATCTGAGGCCCATGTTCAGGCACTGACTGAAGAAAATAAAATTTCATGATGCTCCTTCATTTCCAAATTCAGGCACATTTGTTAAGGATCATTTTTATCCTGAGAATAGATATTGCTTTCTTGTTTGTACTGTTTTACGTCCTAAAACCCGAGCTTGGCTTTCTTTCTGCCTGGGACATGAAAGGTGTTGGTTCTTTCTTTTAGCTATCCTTGGGAATACCTCTGGATTTTAGGAAGGTGGTATCCTATGCACCCTATTGTGGGACTTCTCTTACACTCAAGAGGTGTTATTCAAATACTGCAAAAAATATTGGCTGTTTGACCCAACTGAAACTGAAAAGATATTTTAAAGAACTTTTATAAGTTCTTGAGTAAAAAGCTCGCCATATTGGAAGCTGATATTTAGAATCTGATAGGATTTTTTTAAGGTCTCCTTCCCTAAGGTAAAATGTGATCTATTTACTCAGAGGGAAAGAAGCAAATTGAGAATAACATAGTTGAATAGGTGGATAAAGATATGATTTCATTTAAGTTATAACCCAATTCTTTGAGGAGTTGAGAGCAACTGTCCTTATCTTACACATATTTGCAAAACCAGAAACACAACTCTAGAAACATGTCAATTCCCACTTTTAACTCTCATCTGGATCATCCTCAATTCCTAAAGACAAACAAAGAAAATATAAAAAGAGGCCTTTTTAAAGTAAAATTGGCTATAGAGGCACCCTTGCCTAAACTATAACCCATAGTTTCTATAATGCTTCTTGTTAAGGACAAATATGAATCTTAAGTGTCTTCTCCAAAAAATATCAATAACTATAACATCTATGATTGGGTCAGTCTATAAGTTCAAGTATTTGTCTTGATACTTGATCTATCTCCCATATCTATGTTGTATATAGGAGATATTTTCCTACCACCGGATAATATTACCAAAATTAGTTGGGTTAAAGACAAGTGCTTGTAAGGATTGGAAACATAATATAGACAACCAATGGCAGTGTCAACTGCCATATCACCCCCAAGAGGCTGGGTTGATAGAACAGAAGAATGGAATTTTGAAAGAAGAACTAAAATTGCAGTTACAAGTACCAAACTTGCAGGGGTAGACAAAGGTTTTCCCTGAGCCTGTATGAATATTAAACTTGTCATCAAAAGACAAAATAGCCTCATCTTGTGCCAGGTTGGGAGTTGAACTCCTGTCATTGCTTTATTTCCTTAAAACACACTAAATGAGGGGACAATGCTACCAAGGCCTAGTAGCAGAACAATGCCACTTGCACTTATGCACACCCAGAGATATTTTGCCAGTGAAGAGGATGCTTAGAATGGGGGTTGGAGTGTACCTTACTCTAGATTAGATAGGATAATTCTTGCCTGAGAGCAAGGAGTTCCCTGGTCAGCTAAAGTGTTCTCAATTGATACTATTGAAAAAGGGCCCTGTGTATTCAAAATATACTTATATGGGAGACAAACCCATTCATACCAGTACCTGATAATTCTCTATCCCAATAACATTACGTGTTAGATTCTCCTTCATCCTCTGGGCAGTATGAATGGCATATACCTCTGACCCATCCTCCACAAGCTGTCTCAGTATTGACCACAAAGGACACTGCCACTACTATGATGTTAATTGAAAGGAAAGACCTCCCCAAGGAGGTATCCACTTAACACTTATTTTTCCATCCCTTCTTCTGCTGGTCATCAACACAGATGAAGAAAACACATTTCTCACTTGGGCCAAAGGTTATTCTGACAGCCTACAATATGAATCTTTCTGAATGTGGGATGATTCCTTTTTCAAGGACCTCCAAACTGCCTTGGTATCTTTGCTTATTGCTATCTCTGCTGCTGTTGTGGTATATGTTTCCAAGTGGACCAATGACTGCTGTCACAGACACTAAGGAATGTCCCTCTCAGATGGCTTAGGGACTTCTTGTGGAAGAGGTGGGTGCCTGAGATTGTAACAGATGGATTTGAGGGGTAGAGTATCTACAATGCCATCTTGACAAATCCATTATGGTGACTGCTGACTCACTTACCTCCTTCCCACATCTTGTATGTACTGCAAAAAGGGAGCATTCCATAGCTAGGATCTTAAGGTTAAGATGTCAACGCCTACTTTGACTAAACACATAGATGGCTCTCCTGAACATAGACTCTTTCTCTTTGCCTCTAAAAACTAGCTTCCCGAAACACAAAGTGGTACAGAGATCTAAGCATCCAGTGGCCACCCAGGACAAAATTCTTTATTGGTCCCCTCAATAAATCTCTATGGTATACAAGCTGGATTTATCAGTCTCTTTCTTTAGTCTCATAACCCCTTTGACCTTCAGGGATTAGTTCACTTATACCTCCCCCAAGTGGAAAAGATTATACACTATGACCACTATTGTTCCTGCATGCAATGATGTTTCAACATACAAAAACTGATCAATGTAATAGGCTACATTATCAGAATGAAGGGTTAAAGCACCTAATCATCTCAAATTGTGTAGACAGCATTTGAGCAAATTTAAAAACTTTTATGAGACAAAATTAACAAAGTAGGCATAGAAGGAAGCTATCTACCTAATAAAGGCCATATATGAAAATCCCACAGCTATCATACTCAATGGTGAACGGTTTGTATATATCTATGATCAGGAACAAGAAAAGTATGCCCACTTTTGAGACTTCTATTCAACATAGTATTGGAAGTCCAAGTCAGAGCAATTAGGCAAGAAAAGAAAGAAAAGGCATCCACATTGGAAAGGAAGAACAAAACTACTTGTAAATGATGTGATGTTGAAAATACCAGTGAATTCACACACACACACACAACTGGAATTAACAAATTCAGCAAAGTTGTAGGTTACAGGATCAGCACACAAAAATAAGTTGTGTTTCTGTATATTAGCAATTAAATGTCCAAAAAGTAAATTAAGGAAACAACTTAATTACAATAACTTCAAAAAATATGAAGGAATACATTTAACAAATCAAATGAAAGACTTGAACACCAAAAACTGCAAAACGTTGCTAAAAGTAATTATAAAAGATCTAAATAAATGGAAAGACATCCTGTGCTAATAAATTGGAAGACAACATTGTTACATTGCGAATACTCCCGAAAACAATCTATAGATTAAATGTAATCCTTATTAATGTTGCAATATTTTTGCAGAAATGGAAAATTTTATTCTCAAAATCACATGGAATTTTTGGGGACCTGAAATAGCAAATATATATATATGAGAAAAACAAAGTTGGAGCATTCACACTTCCTGATTTCAAAAGTTACTACAAAGCTGCAGTAATCAAAACAGTATGCTACTGGCAAAAGGATAGACATAGAGATCAATAAAATAGATTTGAGAGTCCATAAATAAATTCATACATTAATAGCAATTGGTTTTAAACAAGGGCTCCAAGACCATTCAATGAGTAAAGAGTCTCTTTAACAAATGATGCTGGGACAACTGTATATCCATAAACAAAAAAAATGAAGTTGGACCTCTACCTCATGCCATATACACAATTAACTTAAAATAGACTAATAACCTTAATATAAGAGCTAACACCAAAACTCTTAGAAGAAAATAGAAATAAATCTTCCCAACTTTTGATTTTGAAATTGTTTATTTATGACACCAAAAGCACTCTCAAAAAGTACATTAGACTTCACCGAAATAAAAACTGTTGTATCTCAAAGAGGTTTATCAAAGAAGTGAAGAGGCAACTTACAGAATGGGAGAAAACATTTGCAAATCTGATAAGGGATTTGTATCTGGAATGTATAAAGAACTCTTACAACTCAACATCAAAAAGAAAAACAATGCAATTAAAAATGGGCAAAGAACTTGAGTAGACATTTTTCCAAACAAGATTTACAAAGGGCCACTAAATACATGAAACAATCCTCAATATCATTAGTCAATAGGAAAATGCAAATCAAAACTACAATGAAGTACTACTTCACATCCACTAGTGTGGCTACAATAATTTTTAAAACCAAGAAATTAACAAATTTTGGCAAGGCTGTAGAGAAACTGGAACACTAATATTTTACTGGTAGGAGTGTAAAATTCTTCAAACTGTTAAAAACAATTTGGAAGTTCTTCAAAAATTTAAATATGGTATTGCCATATGACTCCACTATTCCATTTTTGGTAATATATCCAAAAGGAATTGAAAACAGGTATTTAACCATGTACATGTACATGTATATTCATAGAAGCACTATTCAGAATAGTAAAAAAGTGGAAAGAGGCCAAATGTCCATTAATAGATAAATGAATAACAAATTGTGATATTTATGTTACACAGCCATAAAAATAAATGATACACTGTGGCATTTATCACTACTATGATAAGTGAAAGAAACCATATAAAGATGATCACATATTGTATGATTTCATTTACATGAAATATCCAGAGACAGAATGAAGACTGGAAATTTCCAGGGCATAGGAGGAGGGGTAAGTGGTGAGAAACTTGATAATGGGTAAGTGTTTTTGCTTTGCACTATTAAAAATTTTCAAACTAAGTAAAGGGGTGGTTAAGCAACACTGTGAATATAATAAATGCTACTGAATTGTTCACCTTAAACTAGTTAACTTTGCCATGTGCATTTATTCTTAACATTAAAAAAAAAGAATTCACAGATCAGTCCCACCTGCTCAGGTGATAATGATACTCAGATCTCTTAATAGTGTATTCCTTTTCCATTGCTTCTGTAAAAAATTTCCCAGAGATTCAGTGGCTTAAAACAACAAAATTTGTTATGCTATTGTTCTGCAGGTCAGAAGTCAAAAATTAGTCTTACTGGGCTAAAATTAAAGTGTCAGCTAGAATGCATCATTTTCTGGAGGTTGTGGAGAGAATCCATTTCCTTGCTCTTTGTGGCATTTAGAGGCTGTCCCTTTGTTTGGCTTATGCCTCCTTTATCCATTCTCAGAGCCAGGAAGTTTGCACTTTTCTGACCATTATTCCACAGTCACATCTCCTTCTGATGACTATTAGCTTGGAAATAATTTCAGCTCTTAACGATTCATGTAGTTAGATTAAGTCCACCAGGATAATCACCCCATCTTGGGATCTTTAATCATATCTGCAAAATCCCCTCTTCCTTTGGCCATGTAAAGTAACATATTCACAAGTCTCAAAGACTAGGATGTGAACATTTTGTTGGTCCATTATTCTGACTATCATTTGGAATTTTGTTTGATTATAGACTTACCTAGAACCTTATCCATGATAGAATAAGAAAGCAACCCATTAATGTAGGGCAAATAGGGCAAAGATACATATAACTTTCCACTGATATATGGGTATCCCTAGTTCTCAGTGAGGCTTATGTGGGCCCTTGGTCAACTTCTCAAATAGATAATATGGTTTTAAAATTATCCCCACAATTTTATTTCATTTACTGGCTATCCTCTCTTAACCACCACCAAGCATTCAATACAGGACTGTATTCCACAGTATGATGATATGGTTAACAGTATGCTCTTCATGTCCAAAAGACCTTATTTAAAGTACTGGCACTTCCATTTATTAGCTGAATTGTCTTGAGCAAGTTAATTGATTCCTATGTACCTCAGATCCCTCATCTACAAATGTTGATATAATAGTATCTTTTCTTTAATGCTATTATGAAACTTACAGAATGTGTGTAATCTATTAAGTACAGTAAATGTCTTATAGAAAACATTTAATAATGTTAGCTGTTGATTTTTATCAACCTGACTTATCTCTTCAAGCATGATGACAGCATCTGCTAAACTCATTTCCATAAAGGCACTAGAAAATAAATGTGATGTTTTTCAAATTTATTTTCAAAAAGAAGCATGAAAATGGCAAGTTTTAACTTAAAGGAATCAATATCTAAAGGTGGAAATGAAGATATTGTGGGATCTGAAAAGGGGAGATATTTTTAGTTGGGAGTCTTCCTAACACACAACATATAATGGTCATCTCTAATAGCTCCTCCTAGTCTACCTAACATTCAGGTTGGCCGTGTAAGCACACAAATGCTCAAAACTCTATCTTAATTTGCAGGAAGGATACACTTTTCTCTTGTCCTCCCTACCACTACTAAGGCAACATTCTTAAAGTTAGTAAATTATTTGTGGAGTTAGTTTGTATACAGTAAGCTCATTCTTTACTTTTCTTTTTCTATTAAACTTTTTATTGAAATATAGTTGATATACACTCATATTGGTTTCAACTATACAACAGTGTTTCAACAGTTACTCAATTTATTAAATCCTCAACCCAACTAGTGCAATTAGTATTTGTGAACATAGGATGTTATGGAATCATTGGCTATATTCTCCATGCTGTTCTACTATCTCTGTGACCAACTTGTATTATGATTGAGAATTTTTGTGCCGCAATTATCCCCTTCACCCTCCTGCCCACATCAACCACTACCCTTTGGTAATCACCAGTCATTTCCCAGTGTCTATTAGTCAACTGTTATTTTGTCCATTTTGCCTTTCTTTGTTTTTAGACTCCACAAATAAGTGAAATCTTATGGTATTTGCCTTTCTATGTCTGGCTTATTTCACTTAGCATAATACCATTTACGTCCATCTGTGTTGTCTTACTTTTTAATCTACTGCTATCATATTACACTAGGAATTCATTCCCTCTCTCATGAATCACTGCAATAGCCTCCAAATTTCATGCAATGGTCTCCTTTTCTACAATCTATTCTCAACAGCAAAAGATTATTCTTTTATTTTACTGCATTTCCATAATTATGATTATATTATAATATTCTATTATTAATTCATCTCTTACTATGCCAAATTATTTATTTATTTATTTTATTAAGGTATCATTGATATATACTCTTTTGAAGGTTTCACATGAAAAACATTGTGTTTACTACATTCTCCCATATTATCAAGTAACCCCCATACCCCATTTCAGTCACTGTCCATCAGTGTAGTAAGATGCCACAGAGTCACTACTTGACTTCTCTGTGCTACACTGTCTTCCCCGTGACCCCTCCATACCATGTGTACCAATCATAATATGACTCAATCCCCTTCTCGCTCCCTCCACACCCACTCTCTTCCACCCCTCCCCTTTGGTAACCACTAGTCCTTTCTTGGAGTCTGTGAGTCTGCTGCTGTTCTGTTCCTTCACTTTTGCACTGTTGTTATACTCTACAAATAAGGGAAGTCATTTGGTACTTGACTTTGTCTGGCTTATTTCATTGAGCATAATACCCTCTAGCTCTATCCATGTTGTTGCAAATGGTACAATTTGTTTCCTTCTAATGGCTGAATAGTATTCCATTGTGTATATGTACTACCTTTTCTTTATCCATTCATCTACTGATGGACACTTAGGTTGCTTCCATATCTTAGCTATTGTAAATAGTGCTGCAATAAACATAGGGGTGCATATGTCTTTTTGAATCTGGGTTCTTGTTTTCTCTGGGTAAATTCCTAGGAGTGGAATTCCTGAGTCAAATGGCATTACCATTTTTAGTTTTTGAGGAACCTCCATATTGCTTTCCACAATGTTTGAACTAATTTACATTCCCACCAACAGTGTAGGAGCATTCCCCTTTCTTCATTTCCTCACCAGCATTTGCTGTTCCTAGTCTTTTCAATGTTGGCCATCCTAACTTGTGTGACGTGATATTTCATTGTGGTTTTAATTTGCATTTCCCTGATAATTAGCAATGTGGAGCATCTTTTCATGTGCCTGTCGGCCATCTGAATTTCTTCTTTGGAGAAGTGTCTATTCATATTCTCTTCCCATTTTTTAATAGGGTTATTTGCTTTTTGGGTGTTGAGGTGTGTGAGTTCTTTATATATTTTGGATGTTAACTCCTTCTTGGATATGTCTTTTAAAAATATTTTCTCCCAAACCACAGGATGCCTTTTTGTTCTGCTGATGTCCTTTACTGTACAAAAGGTTTTTAGTTTGATGTTGTCCCACGTGTTCATTTTTAGTTTTGTTTCCCTTGTCCAAGGAGATGAGTTCAGGAAGAAGTTGCTCATGTTTGTATTCAAGAGATTTTTGCCTATGCTTTCTTCTAATAGTTTTATGGTTTAATGACTATAACAGATTATTCTTGGTAAAATATTGCTTCAAATTCAAATATATTTGGTGGCTTTCCATTCTCTACCCTATATGGTCACATCGTGATCACATGTGGTCACATCCCTACTTGGTCACATCTACTCACATTCCCTTCAGTCTAAATTTCTTGCTTGTCATTCAAAAATCTTCCTATTAGTTCCCCAGCCTACTTTTATCAACCTTATCTCTTTCTTATTTTCTACATATTCCCTTCAGTCATTTCCTAAATGACACATCACACTTTCCCATCACCATACGTATGGCCAGAATGCTCCTTATCACTGATTTTAAGCACCAACCTAAATATCACCTTTGTGATTCTCAGTTCCAAGACATCCTCCATATTCTCCGAACAATTTTAAATATAGCTTGTATACTTTAAAGGATATCTAATAGTCACCCTTGTTTTATAAATATGTATCTATATCTTCTATGCCATTTAATTAAATTTACATTCCTTAACAGATGGGACATTTGAGCTGTGATTATAATGCAGCATGAATCTGGGATAACATAAGTCTGGATTTAACTGGATCAGTTAGATAAATGTAAGATCTGAATAATCAGGAATATATAAAAAGTCTAAGACTTGGTAAGCCAGCAAATGTAGGAACCTAGATTTGAGCAGGCAAGAATGGGACAGAGCCCAAAAAAAGATAGCAGAAAGGAAGACCAAATTCATTTATAAACTCACAGACTATCAGAGTTAAAAGGGACCTTTACAAGGCTTGTATTTCATTTGCATTTGATGTGTTAGTCCTCTTGGTCACATCTACTCATGTTGCCTTATACAATTTTGTGCTTTGATGGACATATACATAATTGTTGAATGTTACATAAAAGAATGAAATTTATACATATTCCTTATTACTTACTTTCTGTAAGATGATAGCTTAAGAACATTTTACATTTCATCTTGCCTTTATAGCAGAATCATAGAAAGGTAAAAATAAAGTTTCCTTTTCAGAATTTGACTGCATGGTGAGTATTATTTGTTAGTGTCTTTTAGCAAGTATACCCTAAACTTGAGTAGCTGTTTGTTCTGACTAACCTTTGTACCATTTACTGCACCTCAATCACTCTATAAGACCACAACTATCATTTTACGCACTGAAATGGAAATTTTAATAATGTTTTATTTTGTCTCAAAAGGGAAGTAAAGTGTTATAAAGGAAATAACTTTTGATTGAGCATTCTGAGACTGGATCTGCTACTGACTCACTGTGTGATCTTGAGTAAGTAACTTAACATATGTGGACTTTAATTATCTTTTCTGTAAGATTGAAATAACAGAACCTTGTATACTTGAGGGCAAGGACCAGAATGAATTGGCCTTTTGAGGTTTATTCCATTCTGAAGAATAATGATTACAAATAATTCTTAGTAAGGGGATATTGATATCAAACTATAAAGAATACTGTCAACATATCAATTTAAAAATATTCTCAATTAAGCAAGAGATGTAAGGAAAGAAAACTGATGAATTTAAGCATTATCAAGAACCTCAACATTTTGTTGGCTTAAAATTGAAAAGGGTGTGTTTGGGGGAAAAATAATATTGAGACTATAGTAAAATGATATTGATGTCACCTAATTATGTGTCACACTAGATTACACAAAAGAAACTTAGACTCTTATTTAAATAAAAATGATAGGAAAATCCTCTCAGTTACCCTATCTAATCATCAATTTAATTCAATTCAGCACATATTTATTGAATCCTTATTATGTGAGGCACTACACAAGTTACAGAAAAGATTATTTCATTATCGCTTCCATCTAGAGGCTAACAGTTTAGTGAAAGGAGACAAGCACTTATGCATATACATAATACAAGGCAAACTGGAATAAATGTAAGACAGTATTAAAAAGAGTGACATCACAAAGATGACAAAGAGACCTCATCCTCTGTCCCACCACAAAGATCAACAATTACAGAGCTATCCTAGATTAAAAAAAGCAGCACAGGAGTACACTTAAGAAATTTCACCAACACAGTGGAACAAAAATCTAAGAATAACTGCACAAAAGTGATGAAAACAGCTTCATTTTGCCTGCATCACTCCATTCCCCAGGCTGGCACTGCTCAATATTCAGAGGGAACTCCCCAACCAGAAAGAGTTCCCTTCACTGGGAAAGGAAGAGTGGGGTGAGCAACCAGCTTCTCCAACCTTTTGGAGCACTAAACAAAGGCTCTGCTTTAATTTCACCATACCGAGACAATGGGTAAGCTGAGATGTAAGAGACCTCTAGGAACAAGGAAGAATAGCAAGGGCTACCCATAGCAGCAACACAGTGGGAACAGTCATGATTCCCAGTGATCTGCTCTCCAGAAGACTCTGAGAGCATTCACCACTGAAGTAATTAAAGACTCACTGACAATCTCGTGGTTTTTACCCCACAAAAATTTCTGATCACAGACACCAGCATCCTGAGTCCCTTCCTTCTCCCTTTCCCCCTTTGCCCCTACTGTAGCACATGATCAACACCAGCATCCAGGCTGGGAATCTGTACCTTTGTGAGTGAAAGACACCAGCCTAGACTCCCTTGGCTGACCCCAGTTTCCATGTATATACTTGGGGCTAGCTCTTGCGGCTGTATACTTGAATTCTGCTTGCCTGATTCTCTTCACTGGCTTCTACTGCCATGTGCATGCCAGTGGCAGTATCCTGCAGCTATGGAAGTACATTCTGACAGCCAATGTCCCTACAACTATTTATGGGCTTGGATTTGGCATTCTTCAATCACTTGCCTGCACTACTGGGTACACCTTCAGTTCTCCCCACAGATATTCACCTGCATCCCCCCCTCATAAGTGACCACCACTGCCCTGTGCTGGAGGAGACACTGAAATCATGAGAGAGCATATTCATAGCCAGGGCCTCCAGAGTTACTTGCAGGCCAGAACTTAGTCATCTCCTGCCATTGGCATACACTACTAGGCACATGTACAGCTATCCTTTCTAGTGGCATACCCACATGTTTTCAATCTGACTCCTTTCACTGACCTCTACTACTATATATGTACCCATGGGGAGACCCTGAATCCATAGTAGTGTACACTGACAGCCAGGGCCCCTGTATCTTCTAGGTTGCTGGAAGTTCATAAAGTACCTTGATAATGGCCCTGGCCTACAGCTGCTCCCATGTCAGGAGTTTAACTAAGCTATTCAATGTTATTGCTAACAGAGCATCCATTTTGTTTGGTTAAATGGATTGCAGGGACTTTAACTGACCATAGCCAATCATGCATGTGCATTTTCTAGATAGCAACCACAGAGTCAAAAGAAAATGTAAATTCTTGATATGAAAATCCCAACAACAGTCTTTCCTGCTTCCTAGGACATGTATTCCTTATGCACCTCTTACATAAGATGCCCATGTGGTTTACTAAAATTACCCTGTCTTTTGGCTTGTATACATCCTTGTCCAAACCCAGTAACCACAAAACATTCCATCTATAGACCTTAATAAAAACATGAGCTCCACCATGTCTTTTCTCTTATGTCTGTATTCTGCTTTGGCTTCCCCCATATATCCCACTGAGACATCCTATATACTTACTCTAGGACTTGTGAGTAAAAATATCTCTATACCAATTTCCTTTGTGACTTGTTAAATGATGGCCCACTATCTAGCACTCTGTGCCCCACATAACAAATGTTAATTTAATGGCCATAACACCCTCACAGATGAGTTTCAGCACATCACTGGCTCCAGTCACTAATGCTGTATGCACTGGTGCCTTGTCAATGAGAACACAAAGAGCCTTAGCAGCCATCACAGCACCCTACAGCACTTGCCAAGAACCAAAAATTTGTCAGTGCTGTGGACTCCAGTAGGCTGAGTTGATGAAGCATAAAGCTACCTCCACAGATCCAGAAACAGCATATAATCTTACACTTGTACCCCTGCACTACTATACCTGGAGTCACAGCATGACACCACCTGTAGGTCTTTCCTATTGAAGTCAGTCCATAAAGCCTGAAAGAAATGACTGCTTAATCAAATACACAACCACCTATGCAATGCTGCAAGGATCACAAAGTATAAAAAAATGACACCAACAGGGAAAAGAGAAAACATCTAGATACTGTCCTGAAAGAAGTGGAGACACAGGAATTACCCAACAATCAATTCAAAATAATTATTCTAAATATGATCAAACACAGGAGAACACAGATAAATAATTTAATAACATCAGGAAAATACAAGAATAAAATTAGAAGTTCAACAAAGAGGTAGAAAACATAAGAAAGAAAATAGAAATTTTGATTATGAACAGTATAATTACTGAACTGAATAATTCAATAGAGAGCCTATGTAGCTGTATGTAGCAAATAGAAAAAGGAATCAGTGAGCATGACAGAGCATTTGAAATTATGCAGTGGAACAAAAAGAAAAAAGAATGAAAGGAATTAAGAAGGCCTACAACCTATGAGGCTACATTAAGAATAAAATCTATATATTATTGGAGTCCCAGAATAGTAAGAGTGCTAGAAGGAGGCAGAAAGATTATTTAAAAAATAATGGCTGAGAACTTTCCAGGATAGGTAGAGATATGGACATTCAAGTTAACAAAGCAAGAGGTTATCACATAATTTCAATCCAAACCAATCTTCTCCAACACACACTATAATAAAAATGTCTAATATCAAATAAAAGAGAGAATTAAAAATCACTATGATGAAAAACATACAAAGGAATCCCATCAGTCTATCAGTATATTTTTCAGCAGAAATCTTGCAAGCCAGGGGTGAGTGGGATGACATTCAAGGGCTGAAAGGAAAAAACCTGCCAGTCAAGAATACTTTATCCAAAAGTTCCAGAAAGATGGCGACATGAGCAGGGCAGTGGAAATCTCCTCCCAAAACCATATATATTTATGAAAATACAACAAATACAACTATTCCTAAAAGAGAGACCAGAAGATACAGGGCAGCCCTCAGCCTGCATCTACACCTGAGAGGACTCAGCACCCAAAGAGGTGGGTACGATACGGAGCCACATCTGGCAGGACCTGACCAGTCCCCCACCCCAGCGCAATGGCGCGAGGAGAGGATTCAGAGCCGGGAGGGAGTGGAAGTACAGGCCTGTGAAATAAACATCCCTGGTGATCTGCGCCAGGAGCGCTGACACACATCACATGGTGTATCGGAGATTGGAGAGACAGAGGGTGCAGGATCTGAGCCTGGGAACACACTGGGTCCTCGCAGCCGGCTAACCAGGACAAAAGAAAAGCGTGTGCTTTTTTTTAGTGGTCTTAAAGAGATTGGGGCCCAATGGAGAACCAGGATCGTTCCAGCACACTCGGCCCAGCAGGGTGGGAGTCCTGAGGAATTTCAGACCCTGTGGCTGGCGACTGGGAAAAAGTAGCCCTACTGAGACTCCCCACAGAGATCAATAGTCCCCCATTCGTTTCCCCCTGGGTAGAGCTACAAAGAGCCCTGTAGAGTGGCACGGCCATGACTGCCGAATAGTGAAGCAACAGCACCACCTATGGCATCTTCACAGAATCTACTCCCAGCGGACGTCTTTTAGTTGGCTTTTTTTGTTTGGTGTTTTTCTTTTCTTTTCTTTTCTTTCTTTTCTTTCCTTCTTTCTTTTCTCTTCTTTCTTTTTATTTATTTTTTTTAAGTCTTAAAGATCCCCGCTGACATATGTGGCACCTACCAGCGACCACTTCTATCACCATGAAAAGACAGACGAATATGGTACAAACAAAGCTTATCCAGACCCAAACACCAGAGAGGGAGTCTGAAGGGATGGAAATGTACAATCATACTGAAAAAGAATTCAGAATAAAAGTCATAACCATACTGATGGATCTACAGAGAAATATGCAATAGCTCAGGGAGGAACTGAGGGAAGTGAGGAAAGACAATGTAGAAATGAGACAAGTGAATGACGGGCTTAGCAGCAGACTGGATGAGATGCAGGAGACTGTTAATGGAATAGAAATCAGAGAACAGGAATACAGAGAAGCTGAGGCAGAGAGAGATAACAGGATTTCTAGGAATAAAAGAATATTAAGAGAACTGTATGACCAATCCAAATGGAACAATATTCGCACTATAGAAGTACCAGAACAAGAAGCGAGACAAAAAGGGATAGAAAGTGTCTTTGAAGAAATAATTGCTGAAAACTTCCCCATGCTGGGGAAGGAAATAGTCTCACAGTCCATGGAAGCCACAGATCTCCCAACACAAGGGACCCAAGGAAGACTACATGAAGACACATAATAATTAAAATAGCAAAGATCAAAAATAAGGACAGAGTATTAAAGGCAGCTAGAGAGAGAAAAAAGATCACCTGCAAAGGAAAACCCATCAGGCTATCATCAGACTTCTCAGCAGAAACCTTACAGGAAAGAAGAGAATGGCATGATATATTTAACATAATGAAACAGAAGGGCCTCAAACCGAGAATATTGTATCCAGCACGATTATCATTTCAATGTGACGGAGGGATTAAACAATTTCCAGACATGTGAAAGCTGAGAGAATTTGCCTCGCATAAACAAACTCCACAGGATATATTAAACGGACTGCTCTAGAGGGAAGCATTCCTAAGGCTAAAAAGATGTCACCAGAGAAAATAAAATCATAGCAAAGAAAGGAGACCATCCAAATACTAACTAAAGGCAAAGAATAAAACACCTAGTATATAAAGAATGGAGGACGAAGTATAAGAAGGGAGAGAAATAAAGAAACACCAGACTGTGTTTACAATAACTTAAAAAGAAAGTTAAGTTAGATTATCAGATACTAAAGAAGTAACCCTTGATATTTTGGTAACCACGAATCTAAAGCCAACAATGGCAGTAAGTACATATCTATCGATAATCACAGTAAATGAAAACGGAATAAATGCACCAATCAAAAGACACAATGTAATAGAATGGATAAAAAAGCAAGACCCATCTGTATGCTGCTTACAAGAGACTCCCCTCAAACCCAAAGGTAAACATAGACTAAAAGTGAAGGGATGGAAAAGATATTTCATGCAAACAACAAGGATAAAAGAGCAGGTGTTGCAGTACTTGCATCAGACAAAAAATATTTCAAAACGAAGAAAGTAGAAATAGATAAACAAGGAGATTACATAATGATAAGGGGGTCAGTCCAACAAGACAATATAACCATTATAAATATATATGCACCAAACACAGGAGTGCCGGCATATGTGAAACAAATACCAACAGAATTAAAGGAGGGAACAGAAAGCAATGCATTCATCTTAGGTGACTTCAAAACACCACTCACTTCAAAGGACAGCTCAACCAGACAGAAAATAAGTAAAGACACAGAGGCACTGAACAACACACTAAAACAGATGGACCTAACAGACATCTACAGAAATATAAACTCAAAAGCAACAGGATACACATTCCTCTCAAGTGCCCATTCAACATTTTCCAGAATAGACCACATACTAGAAAACAAAAAGAACTTCAGTAAAGAAAAAATATTGAAATTCTACCAAACAACTTCTCAGATCACAAAGGTATAAAACCAGAGATAAATTTTAGAAAGAAAACAAAAAGGCTCACAAATACAAGGAGACTTAAAACATTCTCTAAATAATCAATGGGTTAACGACCAAATCAAACAGAAATCAAAGAATATATGGAGACTAATGACAACAAAACACAAAGCCACAACTTCTGTGGGACGCAGCAAAGGCAGTTCTAAGAGGAAAGTATATTGCAATCCAGGTCTATTTAAAGAAGAAAGAACATTCCCAAATGAATAGTCTAAAGACACAATTACTGAAATTGGAAAAGGAAGAACAAATAAGACCCAAAGTCACCAGAAGGAGGGACATGATAAACATCAGAGAAGAAATAAATCAAATTGAGGAGAATAAAACAAAAGAAAAACATCAGTGAAACCAAGAGTTGGTTCTTTGAAAAAATAAACAAAATAGATAAACCCCTAGCCAGACTCATTAAGAGAAAAAGAGAATCAACACAGATAAACAGAATCAGAAATGAGAAAGGAAAAATAAAGACAGACACCACAGAAATAAAAGGAATTATAAGACAATATTACGAGAATCTATATGCTACAAGCTGGAAAATGAAGAAGAAACAGACTTCTTAGAAAAATACAACTGTCCAAGACTGACCAAACAAGAAAAAGAAAAACTAAACAGACCAATCACCAGCAACAAAATTGAACTGGTAATCAAAAAACTACCCAAGAACAAAACCCCTGGACCAGATGGATACACCTCTGATTTCTACCAGACATATACAAAAGAAATATCACCCACTCTCCTTAAAGTTTAATAAAAGATAGAAAAGGAGGGAATAATTCCAAACTCATTATATGAAGCCAGCATCACTCTAATACCAAAACCTGGCCAAAACGTCACCAAAAAAAATAAATTACAGACCAATATCCCAGATGAACGTAGATTAAAAAATACTCAACAAAATATTAGCAAACCAAATTCAAAACTAAATCAAGAGGATCATACACCATGATCAAGTGGGATTCATCCCAGGGATGCAAGGATGGTACAACATTTGAAAACCCATCAACATAATCCACCACATCAACAAAAAGAACAAAAACCACATGATCATCTGCATGGATGCTGAAAAATCCTTTGCCAAAATTGAGCATCCATTCATGATTAAAACTCTCAACAAAATGGGTATAGAGGGCAAGTACCTGAACATCATAAAGGCCATATATGACAAACACACAGCTAACATCATACATAATGGCAAGAAGCTGAAAGCTTTTCGTTTAAGATCGGGAACAAGACAGGGATGCCCACTCTCCCCACTGTTATTCAACATATTACTGGAGGTCCTAACCACAGAAATCAGACAAAACAAAGAAATACAAGGCATCCAGATTGGAAAAGAAGGCAAATTGTCATATTTGCAGATGACATGATATTGTACATAAAGAAACCTGAAGACTCCACTCCAAAACTAGAACTAATATCTGAATTCAGCCAAGTTGCAGGTACAAAATTAGCAGACAGAAACCTGCTGCTTTCCTATACAGTAATGATGAACTAACA
>JAVSCE010005557.1:0-63419 GCA_032199065.1 Smutsia gigantea | reverse complement strand
TGGGGAGGATGGGGGGGAAGGGAGGGATAAGAGGGAAAAAGGGGCATTACGATTAGCAGACATAATGTTGGGGGGGCACGGGGAGGGCAGTACAACTCAGAGAAGACAAGTAGCGATTCTATAGCATCTCACTACGCTGATGGACAGTGACTGTAATGGGGTTGGTGGGGGGGAACTGATGAAGGGGTAATTTAATAACCATAATATTGCACATGTAATTGTAGATTAATGATAATAAAATAAATTATATTAAAAAAAAAGAACAGGAACAAGATAAGGATGCTCACTCTCCCCACTTTTATTCAACATAGCTCTAGAGGTCCTAGCCATGGCAATCAGACAACACAAAGAAAGAAAATGCTTCCAGATTGGTAAGGAAGAGGTCAAACTGTCCCTGTTTGCAGATGACATGATATTGTACATAAAAAACCCTAAAGAATCCACTCCAAAACTACTAGGTCTAATATTTGAATACAGTAAAGTTGCGGAATACAAAATTAGTACACAGAAATCTGTTGCATTTCTATACACTAATGGTAAACTAGCAGAAACAGAAATCAGGAAAACAATTCCATTCACAATGGCATCAAGAAGAATAAAATACCTAGATATAAACCTAACCAAGGAAGGGAAAGACTTATACTCTGAAAACTGCAAGACACTCATGAGAGAAATTAAAGAAGATACCAATAAATGGAAACACACCCCATGCTCATGGATAGGAAGAATTTATATTGTCAAAATGGCCATCCTGCCTAAAGCAATCTACAGATTCAATGCAATACCTATCAAAATACCAACAGCATTCTTCAATGAACTAGAGCAAATAGTTCTAAAATTCATATGGAACCACAAAAGACCTCAAATAGCCAAAGCAATCCTGGGAAGGAAGAATAAAGTGGGGGGAATTATGCTCCCTGACTTTAAACTGTACTACAAAGCCAGAGTAATCAAGACAATTTGGTACAGGCACAAGAACAGACCCATAGACCAATGGAACAGATTAGAGAGCCCACATATAAACTCAAGCATATATGGTCAATTAATATATGATAAAGGAGCCATGGATATACAATGGGGAAATGACAGCCTCTTCAACAGCGGGTGGTGGCAAAACTGGACAGCTACATGTAAGAGAATGAAACTGGATTATTGCCTAACCCCATACACAAAAGTAAACTCAAAATGGATCAAAGACCTGAATATAAGTCATGAAACCATAAAACTCTTAGAAAAAAACATAGGCAAAAATCTCTTGGACATAAATATGAGCAACTTCTTCATGAACATATCTCCCCAGGCAAGGGAAACAAAAGCAAAAATGAACAAGTGGGACTATATCAAACTAAAAGCTTCTGTACAGCAAAGGACACCATCAGTAGAACAAAAAGACATCCTACAGTATGGGAGAATATATTCATAAATGACATATCCAATAAGGGGTTGACATCCAAATTATATAAAGAGCTCATGCACCTCAACAAACAAAAAGCAAATAAGCCAATTAAAAAATGGGCAGAGTAGCTGAACAGACACTTCTCCAAAGAAGAAATTCAGATGGCCAACAGGCACATGAAAAGATGCTCCACCTCACTGATCATCAGAGAAATGCTAATTAAAACCATAATGAGATATCACCTCACACCAGTAAGGATGGCCACGATCCAAAAGACAAGCAACAACAAATGTTGGCAAGGATGTGGAGAAAGGGGAACCCTCCTACACTGCTGGTGGGAATGTAAATTAGTTCAATCATTGTGAAAAGCAGTATGGAGGTTCCTCAAAAAACTCAAAATAGAAATACCATTTGACCCAGGAATCCCACTCCTAGGAATTTACCCTAAGAATGCAGCAGCCCAGTTTGAAAAAGACATATGCCCCCCTATGTTCATCGCAGCACTATTTACAATAGCCAAGAAATGGAAGCAACCTAAGTGTCCATCAGTAGATGAATGGATAAAGAAGATGTGGCACATATACACAATGGAATATTATTCAGCCATAAGAAGAAAACAAATCCTACCATCTGCAACAACATGAATGGAGCTAGAGGGTATTATGCTCAGTGAAATAAGCCAGGCAGAGAAAGACAAGTACCAAATGATTTCACTTATCTGTGGAGTATAAGAACAAAGGAAAAACTGAAGGAACAAAACAGCATCGGACTCACAGAACCCAAGAATGGACTAACAGTTACCAAAGGGAAAGGGACTGGGGAGGATGGGTTGGAAGGGAGGCATAAGGGAGGAAAAAGGAGTATTACGATTAGCACACATAATGTAGCGGCGGGGGGGGGCATATGGTGAAGGCAGTATAACAGAGAGAAGACACGTAGTGATTCTATAGCATCTTACTACGCTGATAGACAGTGACTGTAATGGGGTATGTGGTGGGGACTTCATAATAGGGGGAGTCTAGTAACCATTAGATTGCTCATGTAACTGTACATTAATAATAGCAAAAAAAAGCGTAATGTGTGTTGATTATTCAACATTAAATAAACCCCTGTTAAGTTGAGGAACTAGAATAATACAAAGATGAATAAGATAAAATGTTGTGAGGGAGACAGACAGCAAGAAATTGCTCTGTAGCATTCAAAGCATGACCCTTGTAGAACAAAGTAGAATAGAAATAGAGAAAGACTGTGAGGGTCAGAAAAGTCATCAGTGACAATTGAGCTGTATATTAAAGAATTAAAAGAATTTTTTTTCAAATAAACATAAGGGAAGTTATTCCAGTCAGCAAGAAAAGTATTTAAAAGACACGGATTGAGATTAGCAAACTAATTTGGGGTACATTGAGCAACGTGTCCCCAGTAAGTGAAGTTAGAGGAGATAGGAGAGGTGACTAGAAGGGTAGATCAAGACCAAATCATTAGTGTCCATTATTAATTCATAGACAAATATCTACTGGGCACTTAACTATGTGCTAGAAATTATCCTGGATGATGTGGGCAGAGCAATGAACATGGTGTACAAGATCCCTGCCCTAGATTCTAGTATATGACAGGCTAAGGCATTTGGACATTGCTCTAAAAGCAACAGAGTTAGGCAGGAAAAGGAATGCAAGAAGATATAGAAAGGTAACTTTTGACAGTGTGAAGAATGGACTGGAAAGGAATAAACTACACATAGATGAGTCAGAAGACTACTTCAATAGACCAGATGAGTCCTGCCTCTGCTATGTCCTTCATGAAATATTACGGTCTTCTCATATATGTATCTTCATCAAGAGGTTGTAGAGAATATTCATCCCAAAATATCATTATTCATTAGTACATGACCGAGTTCTCACCAAAGATGTGTTTGTCCTCAAAGCTCAACAAATTTCTACACCAAAATTATATTTTTGTTGGATCCACGTCATGTTGTACCACTAGCTACTCTCAGTCATGCTGACTCACTTCCTGAACTTTCAGCTGCTTGAAGAGAACCTCACGTTGTCCAAGAGATTTGAGACAGGGCCAAACAGACTAACGCCACCTATAAGGGCCCAGTGAATTCTCAATTTCCAAAAGACTTCAAAAGAACAGATGAGCCAAGACAGCTGGAAGCCAGAAGAAAAGGAAATGGACTAAACTTGTCTTCCTCCTCTAAACGATCGTTCCTAAGATAATTACAACCTCCAGGATCTATGATTTCCAAACTCTACTACCCATTTCAGGGTCTCAAGAATTGCCCCTAGACTTGAAATTCAAGTGAGAAGGCCCCAGAAATTTACTTTTTAATATGGAATTTTATACATTGATATCTATTATTTCATTGACTCTGGGTAACAAGCAAAGGAATAAGGCAAATCATATGTAATCAGACCCGTGTTAAAGACAGTAAAACTGAGAGAGAACAAGATTTGACCCAGAGGGGTGTGCTAGTATGTAGTAGAATCAGAACTGTAATGCAGGAATTTGAACTCCTGGACCATGTTCTTTGCTTTACCTCCATACTGTCACTTCAGCCATCATTGTCTCTCTTCTATTTTGCCTACACAGCTGCATAACAATTCCTTGCTCTCTTAAGGTTAATAAATAACTTCTTTTCTGTTAACGTAGACTTCATGAAACAATCACTCTTATTTTCAAAAGTTCAGACAAAGCAACCTATGTTAACCATTAAATAAAACATTTTTTCTTTCATGAGTCCCTTCCTCTTCCTCTCCAACCTCCTCTGGGTTGGAGAGAAGCTGAGCTTTAGTCAAACCACATTGTCCCCAGTAGGATTCAGGCTATTTTTAGATAAAGACAGACATATTCAGGCAGCAAAAAGAGCCAGTGAGACGCCAAACTCAGTATCCATCCTGGAAACGAACAAAAGTGGCAAGCTGGTTAGCTGGTTCGGTGTCCCTTCAGATTTATGATAAATTGTCTGAGAGAACTTGGAGAATTAGCAATGACTTCGTGCCAGGAATGCTTTGCCTCGGCCAATCGTGGAGCTTACTCAGCTAAACCTAGGCCACCTGAGGTTTTTCAAAAATATTACTTTCACATGAAGTCCACATAGCTCAGCCACTGCTGCCAAGAACGACGCTGAGAGAGCACATTGGCAAGCTTGGTGCTGGTGTCACTATGCAGTCACATGAGGTAAGAGGCATGGCGTGAAGGAGGAAAAAAAATCTTCTAAGTGGAGTCAGGAAACGCAGATTCCATACTGCCTATGAGCAATATGATGTTGAGAAAGTCAGTAGGAAGCTTTTTTGGTTCCAGCTGCAATGCGTGCAGCCTTCATGGTCAGCACTTTGGGGCTGCCTCCATTTAAGCCACAGAGAATCCCTTCACGTAAGATTACATACAACCTTCCAAGGGCTGTCTGCATACAATTACTGATCAAAGTATAAAGGACTGGAAATCGTGTCTTACTGTGAGGCATTTCTGACAGGTCTCTCCAGCTCTAGAGCTCTCCGGGTCAGCAGAAACTGCCAAGCTGGACCTACATCATAGCGGACTCCTTCCCTGCCTAACTCTGTTTCCTCCACCTCTTTTCCACAGGTTTGACCCCAAGGGAACTCCTAATGTACATCCTTAACAATAAACACACTCTCAGAGTGTGTACCCTGGAGAACCAAGCACACACCACCAATGGGAAAATTAAAGGATGCCAAAAGTCTATAACTTACCATTAACTTGTCATTGATATGACGTTTGTTAGTTGATTATAATAGAAAGAATCTCTAGATTGTGTTTGTAATAGCGTAATAAGCTAGTTAATTTAGACTGTTAGATAGTAAAGAAGCTTCTCTTGAACATTTGGTGACCACAGATCTAAAACCTGCAATGGCAATAAGTATATATCTATCGATAATCACCCTAAATGTAAATGGACTGAATGCACCAATCAAAAGACACAGACTTACAGAATAGATAAAAAACAAGACCGATCTATATGCTGCCTACAAGAGACTCACTTTAAACCCAAAGACATACACAGACTAAAAGTGAAGGGATGGAAAACAATATTTCATGCAAATAACCAGGAGAGAAAAGCAGTAGTTGCAGTAGTTTTATCAGAAAAAAATAGACTTCTAAACAAAGAAAGTAACAAAAGACAAAGAAGGACATTACACAATGATAAAGGGGTCAGTCAACAAAAGGATATAACCATTATAAATATCTATATACCCAACAAAGGAGAAATCAAATACGTGAAACAAATATTAACAGAATTAAAGGGGGAAATAGAATGCAATGGATTCATTTTGGGAAACTTCAACACATCACTCACTCCAAAGGACAGGTCAACCAGGCAGAAAATAAGTAAGGAGACAGAGGTACTGAACAACACATTGTAACAGATGGACCTAACGGACATCTACTGAGCACTCCATTCAAAAGCCGCAGTATACACATTCTTCTCAAGTGCACATGGAACATTTTCCATATTAGATCACATACTAGACCACAAAAAGAACCTCAGTAAATTCAGAAGGACTGAAATTGTACCAGCCAGCTTCTCAGACCACAGAGGTATGAAACTAGAAATAAATTAGGCAAAGAAAGCAGAAGAGCCCACAAACACATGGAGGCTTCACAACATGCTCCTAAATAATCAATGGATCAATGACCAAATGAAAACAGAGATCAAGCAATATATGGAGACAAATGACAACAACAATTTAATGCCCTAAAATCTGTGGGACGCAGCAAAAGCAGTTCTAAGAGGGAAGTATATTGCAATATAGGCTTACCTCAAAAAAGAAGAATAATCCCAAATAAACAGTCTAAACTCACAATTAATTAAATTAGAAAAAGAAGAACAAATGAGGCCCAAAGTCAGTAGAAGGAAGGACATAATAAAGATCAGAACAGAAATAAATAAAATTGTGAAGAATAAAGCAATAGAAAGAATCAACAAAACCAGGAGCTGATTCTTCAAGAAAATAAACAAAACAGATAAACCTCTACCCAGACTTACCAAGGAAAAAAGAGAGTGTACACACATAAACAGAATCAGAAATGAGAAAGGAAAAATCAGTACAGACACCATAGAAATACAAAGAATTATGAGAGAATAGTATGAAAAATTACATGCTAACAAACTGGATAACCTAGAAGAAATGGACAACTTTCTAGAAAAATAAAACCTTCCAAGGCTGACCCAGAAAGAAACAGAAAATCTGAACAGACCAATTACCAGCAACAAAATTGAATTAGTAATCAAAAAACTGCCTAAGAACAAAATTCCTGGAACAGATGGCTTCACCGCTGAATTTTATCAAACATTTAGTGAAGACCTAATACCCATCCTCCTTAAAGTTTTCTGAAAAGTGGAAGAGGAGGGAATACTTCCAAACTCATTCTATAAGGCCAGCATTAATCTAATACCAAAACCAGGCAAAGACACCACAGAAAAGAAAATTACAGACCAATATCCCTGATGAACATAGATGCAAAAATCTTCAACAAAATATTAGCAAACCAAATTCAAAGATACATAAAAAAGATCATCCATCACAATCAAGTAGGATTTATTCCAGGGATGCAAGGATGGTACAATATTCAAAATACATCATCATACACCACATCAACAAAAAGGACAAAAATCACATGATTATCTCCATGGATGCTGAAAGAGCATTTGACAAAATTCATGATAACAACTCTCAACAAAATGGGTATAGAAGGCAAGTACCTCAACATAATAAAGGCCATATATGACAAACCCACAGCCAACATCATACATAACAGCAAAAAGATGAAAACTTTTCCTCTAAGATTGGGAACAAGCAAGATGCCCACTCTCTCCACTTTTATTCAACATAGTACTGGAGGTCCTAGCCACAGCAATCAGACAACACAAAGAAATAAAAGGCATTCAGATTGGTAAGCAAGAAGTTAAATTGTCACTGTTTGCATATGACATGATGCTATAAATAAAAAGCTCTAAAGAATCCACCCAAAAACTAGGGGAAATAATAACTGAATTCAGCAAAGTTTCAGGATACAAAATTAGTACCCAGAAATCTGTTGCATTCCTATATAATAATGATGAGCAAGCAGAAAGAGAAATCTGGAAAAAAATTCCATTCTCAGCTGCATCAAAAAGAATAAAATACCTAGGAATAAACCTGACCAAGGAGGTCAAAGACCTATACCCTGAAAACTATGAGACACCCATAAGAGAAATTAAAGAAAACTAGTAAATGGAAATACATCCTATGCTCATGGATAGGAAGAATTAATATTGTCAAAATGGCCATTCTGCCTAAAGCAATCTACAGATTCAATGCAATCCCTATCAAAATACCAGTAATGATCTTCAATGAGCTAGAAGAAACAGTTCTAAAATTCATATTTGAGGTCAAAAGACATCAAATAGCCAAAGAAATCCTGAGAAGGAAGAATAAAGCTTGGGGGATTACACTCCCCAACTTCAAGCACTACTACAAAGCCACAGTAATCAAGACAACTTGGTACTGGCACAAGAACAGACCCATAGACCAATGTAACAGATTAGAGAGCCCAGATATAAACCCCAGCATATATTAATATATGATAAAGGAGCCATGGATATACAATGAGGAAATGACAGCCTCTTCAACAGCAGGTGGTGGCAAAACTGGACAGCTACATGTAAGAGAACGAAACTGGATTACTGTCTAATTCCATACACAAAAGTAAACTCGAAATGGATCAAAGACCTGAATGTAAGTCATGAAACCATAAAACTCTTAGAAGAAAACAAAGGCAAAAATCTCTTGAATGTAAATATGACCAACTTTTTCCTGAATGCATCTCCTTGAGCAAGGGAAACAAAAACAAAAATGAACAAACAGGACTACATCAAACTAAAAAGCTTCTGTACAGCAAAGGACCCATCAGCAGAACAAAAATACATCCTACAGTATGGAAGAATATATTCATAAATATCTTATCTGATAAGGGGTTAACTTCCAAAATATATAAAGAGCTCATACACCTCAACACCCAAAAAAACAAATAACCAGATTAAGAAATTGGCAGAGGATCTGAACAGACACTTCTCCAAAGAAGAAATTCAGATGGCCAACAGGCACATGAAAAGATGCTCCACATTGCTAATTATTAGGGAAATTCAAATTAAAACCGCAATGAGATGTTACCTCAGACCAGTTAGGAAGACCAACATGAAAAAGACAAGGAACAACAAATGCTGACAAGGATGCAGAAAAAGGGGAACCCTCCAACACGGTTGGTGGGAATGTAAATTAGTTCAACCAGTGTGGAAAGCAATATGGAGCTTCCTCAAAAAAACTAAAAATAGAAATACCTATTGACCTAGTAAGTCCACTCCTAGGAATTTACCTAGGAAACAAGATCCCTGATTCAAAAAGACATATGCACCCCTATGTTTTTTTGCAGCACTATTTACAATAGCCAAGATATGGAAGCAATCTAAGTGTCCATCAGTCGATGAATGGGTAAAGAAGAGGTGGTACATATACACAATGGAATATTATTCAGCCATAAGAAGAAATCAAATCCTGCCATTTGCAACAACATGGATGGAGCTAGAGGGTATTATGCTCAGTGAAATAAGTCAGGTGGAGAAAGACAAGTATCAAATTATTTCCCTCATTTCTGGAGTATAAAAACAAAGCAAAACTGAAGGAACAAAACAGCAGCAGACTCACAGATTCCAAGGAAAGACTAGCGGTTACCAAGGGGAGGGGTTTGGGAGGGTGGGTGGGAAAGGACAATGGGATTAAGGGGCACTATACTTAGCAGTCACAATATAAGTAGGTCACAGGGAAGGCAGTATAATCTTACTATGCTGATAGACAGTGACTGCAATGGGGGAATGAGAATTTGATAATATGGGTGAATGTTGAAACCACAGTGTTGTTCATGTGAAACCTTCATAAGATTGTATATCAATGATACCTTTTACATTAAAAAAAAAAGATAATCATATCTCCTGCAGCTGGAGGGCAGAGAAAGCTAGAACTAAGACTTACCAGAATTCAAAAGAAAGTTAAATTCTCAATCTCAAGGCCATCATTCCATATGGAATGGGAGACATCTAGATTGATGCGTTATAAATCTGGAATGCCCAGATTCCTCTGTCTCCTCCAAGCCTGCAACAGGGGACCACTGTTTCCCTGTTAAGGACAAATGCTTCCTCCTTGCTCAGAGACAATGTGGAGACCTCCCTCCTGCAAAAAAAAAAAAAAAAAAAAAGGCCCTGCTCTAGGATCTCTTCTCACTTTCCCTGATTAAAGAGTCAATAACTAGGGTGAAGTCACACTACCCATCAGGGAAGAGCTAGGCCTATGAAGGAGGAAAAAGAGACTATCTCCCAAAGGAGCTTCCCAAAGAACTGTAGTATCTAGCTTGCACATCCTGACAGGAGTAAGGAGAATACTTATGGGAATCTAGAGGGATGGGGTCAGAACACATGGGAGAATTATCAATATTGATCTGCTTTGTTTAAGATAAAAGAGTTAATACCCTGGCAGTGCCCTTGGGTATGGTGTTCATACATTGCTCTGTGGCTCTTAGAAGCTTATAGAAAGTGATGGCCCAAACTTAATGAAGTGGCATTGTAGCAGAGAGTGGAAGAAGGGATCACATGGCTCAGAGTGTTGAGGATGCTAGAAAATATGAACTAAGTCAGAAAATCCACCAGATAACTAATCTCCATGGAAAAGCCCGAGTGTTAGTTATACTCATTTACCGAAGGAATAAAATATGTGCTGGTGAGTATCACATCCCTAGGAGAATGACAGAGAGGGGTGACAGTCCCCACCATATCTCCATTTAATTCACCTGTCTAGTTCCTATAAATGCCAGAGAAAACTTGAAACTCACACAAATAGTAGCCCTGCTGACAGCTTTATACCAGATATGATATTTTCTAGGACAGATCAACATGCCTCAGGTACATGGTATTCAGCCACTGATGTGAATGTATTCTTCTCTTTTCATCTTCACATGAAAGAAGAATCAGACGTTGTTCTCATTCACTCAGAATGGACACCAGTATACATCTATGTTGTCCCAAAGCAAGGTGGAAATGGTTCATCCAGGATTGGGCGTAAGCAGAGCCAGCAGACACATTACTGTGCCCTGATCATCTGCCACTGTTTACCAAAGCTTCAGTTCACCCTATGGCTGCATGGTTGTCCCTTATAACCACTGACAGAGGAGTCGGACTTGCACGTGGTTCACAGATGGTCCTCTCACTATGTGGGAGCAAGTAAAAAATAGATTGCAGCTGCACAACAAGGTGATCTGAGAAGACAGGAGTGAAGGGAAATCACCCAATGAGCAAAGCAGCAAGCAGCGTGCCTGGTCATATGCTTTATGTGGAAAGAGGAATTTGCAGTAGCAAATGGCTTGGCCAGTTGCTAAAATGGCTTAAAGCAGAAAATTCGAAGGATCAAGGTCCAGGAGGTCAGGGAAAATGGAATATGGATATACATATGGGAATGGGCATGAACTATGAATATATTTTATATAATGCCATCCAGAGAGCATCCAACACAGAAGAAACCATTCAGCAAACAAGTAGAGGGAATTAGTCAAGCAACTAATGCCAGCCCGACTCTGTCACTGGCCAGCCTGGTGCTGAATTCTGGGTGAATTATGAATGAAGTAGTCAAAGTGGCAGAGACAGAAACTAGGAAGGTCCCAGTAGGATGCTTACCACTCACCAAGGCTTACCTACCCACTAGCACTGCAGAATGTGTAACCTTCAACCACTACTGAGCCCCATTCCTCAAAAAAACCAACCAGTCATTTGATAGCAAACTGACTACATTGAACCCTTTCCACTTTGGAAGGAGCAGTGATTCATCTTGACTGGAACAGACACATAATGTGAGTATGGGTTTCATTTCTCTGCCTACAGAGCATCAGTCAATACTACTGCATGAAAGTTTCAGCGTATCTGACTCCACAACACAGACTCCTACATAATTTGCAGCAGACCAAGGGACCTATTTTATAGCAAAGGAGGTGTGGCAGTGGGAGCTACCATACAAGCACACACTATATACCACCTAGAAGTTGTGAGCCTCTAATACAGCAACCAAACAGGCTGATAAAATCACAACTGAGTTTCCAGTTCAGGGAAAATACCCTGCAGAGACAGGTGTTCATGAGGACATACACATTTGAACTCAACGACCATTGTATGATTCTATCTCGAAAGGAAGAACTCATGAATCTGGGAATCAAGGGCTTGAAGCAGGAATTATCCCTGCTTCCAGTGACCAGCACTTAGGTGTCCTTTTACCAAGGAAGCAGGATGCAAGAGCAATCATTATCCTGTCAAGAGAACTGACCCTGATCATAAGGAAGAGGTAGAACACGGACCTATATATTTGGCACTCACATGATCCATTTAGACATCTCTGGGTGTTCTATTGCCCAAATTTGAAGGTAAATTGGTAAGTGCAGCTGCTCTAAAAAGGGCATGGTAACCAGGAACTTAAATATCTCAGACACAAGGGTCTGGGTAGCCCAAGAGATAAGCCACCTAGACAGACAAGATGCAGGCTATGGGCAAGGGGAACATAAAATAGACAAAGAGGGGGAAACTGATGACCATAAACTGCCACAAAAGCCCAGCTCAGTAACAGGGACCATGGTGTATCCTTACTCTTCTTGTAAGCTTTCCCTATAGAAAAAGGTCCACAGAATCCTAGAGGACAGTCCCAGAAGTTACAGGAAAAAGTAGATTTGAGTAGAAGAAGGGGTACAGTGAAGTGGATGTGGCCATGTGGAGCCCAGTCCCTTCAGGACTGAAGACTTAATTCCTCTAGTACAGACGTGTCATCAGCTAACAGCTCTCAACTGGCAGGACTTTCTAGAAATTGCCCTCTGCTAAAGACAGCCTGCTAGCCCAAGGTGTCATCCCCTTACTGTGGGCTGCATGCATTGCTGTGTGCATCAGTGACAGATCACCATGGGATAAAAGCAGCCTGGGCCCCTCACCTCAGTGCAGGACAGCTCTGCATGGCATCCACCGCTCTTTGGGGTTGTCAGCGGCCTTTGTTGGGATTGCATCACAGCCTACTAATTCATTTTGCCCAATCCTGATTCTTTCTCTTCCCCTAAAGGTGTTGAACCTGAGAGAACTCCCCCAATAAACTTCCTCCTTGCCAATTTTTATCTCAGAGTTTGTTTACTCTCGAGGAAACCTCACCTGCAACTTTTATAATTGTATCATAATGAAAATAAATTTCAGACAACACTGCATTTTGGGTTCTTATATATAAATTAATGTTGTTTCAGCTCATCTCTTAATTCTGCTAACTTATCTTTTAATCATCCCTGATTAACTTAATCAAACATTCCCCCAAAGGAAGTTGGAGAACTTTTCCTACATACATCAAGACCCCAAAAGTCATACTTATCTTAGTCTCAATAAATTACCTCACTTCACTGAAATCAAGATTAAAAACATTATTCCCTTAAACTTCCTCCCTCCTATTCCTAAATTTCTTTGTGTGCTGACACATACTTTTCTCCTTTCTTCCTTTCTCAGGAAGTGTCTCTTTCCGTACCAAGGTTAATTCTTACTACTTAGTTCTTTACCCTATAGTTTCCGGCCGTCTCCAAAACAACATTTCTTCGCAGTCTTTAATCTCTCCATCTGAAAGTTTCCTTCCTTTGAGTTTATTAATATCCAAAACATTATGCCATCAAAGTCTTTAATCTCTCCATACAAAATGTCTTTCCTTTCCGTCTATAAATACTGTTGCTTATTTAAAAAACAAAAACAAAACCTTGAGGTCTATTTTTTTCCTTAACATCTCATCTTGTTTCTCTTATTCTTTGTAAACAAACAAGGTAGAGAAATGTGTAATGACTGTATATACTCCACTTTGAGTCCACATGTCAACAGACTATAATCTTTGTTTTATCCATAACTCTCCTCTGAAATGTCTCTCTGAAAAGTCACCAATGACTTCCTAATAGTCAAACCAACGACTTTTCCTTCGTCCTTTTCTTTCTCAACCATTCTATAGTGTTTTATATCACATGGCTTTGTCTTATTCTTAAAATTCTTTCCTTGTTACATTTTTCAAGAAGCTGTACTTCCCAGATTCTCAGACTCTTCAACCACATTTTCTCAGTTTCTATCCACCCATTATAAATATTCCAAAGTTCTGTTCTTGACTTTTTTCTCTTCCAACTCTAATCTTCCTTTCTTTTAGTTGACCCCACTTTTCCCCATCTTGAACTATAAAAAACATGTTTCCTCAAAATGAAATCACCAATTTGACACTTTCTCTTGAGCTTTAAATCCAAGTTTTACCTTAAAACAATATATTAATTATTGATTTCAAAGCAGCTATACTTTGTTATATTGTTGATGTTTCTACTTATAGTTTACTAAGTATTTATGATAAATGCATGATGAATATAATCAATACCAGTTCAGAGATGACAACAGATTTTTATCCTTTGACATTCTGTACTATAATATTAGATTGCCTGATAGCCAATTATCTTTATGTTCCTAAAATAAATCCAGCTTTTAAATATTGTGTTTTTAAACACACTGTTCAATACTCCTAAATCGACATGCACAGATGAGATTGACCCACACGTTTTACGGAAATTTTCCTCACTGGGTTTTGTGTTAGGGTTATTCTTTTCCTAGAAGGCTCTGGAAATTTTTATAGAACATAAGTATCATTTCATAACAGTTCCAAATACTCATCCATAAAATCTTAAGCCTAGAAATCATTTTTAAGGTAGTTCCTTAAAACATTATATTTCTTCCACTGTTTCTCATCTATTCAATTTTTTTTAATTTCTTCCATGTCAACCTCAGCTAGGTCTAAAGCAAAACCATCATTTAAAATACTTGACTGAGCTAGCAGAGCAACAACAACAAAAAAGTTGTTCTAAGAAGCTAAAATTCACATGCAAGTTGGAATCCAACTAGATTGTTCCTTGGTGGCCTGGAGATTGAGTTTTAATGGGACTCACACACAAAGGAAAGAACACAATGCCTGGATTCTTCATAAGGTTGAGAATCTGATCAAAGAATCCTACATAAAGGCGTAAGTGAGTCCCTAGAGGAAAAGCATTACAGGGAAATATAATAGTATACTGTGACAGCCTTGGATCTGAGAGAAGGGGGATAGAAATTCTCCCTGGAGAACTCATAATCATAGGCTTTCCCTTGGGTGGGATCAGGAATGGAATAATATTACTTCTGTTACTGGAGAAAAACTCCAGACTGAAATTAAGTTTGAAGTAGTCCTAGGCCAGTCATGCCCCCAGGCACCTGACAAAAGTAGACATAAGTTATTTCTGGAGAAACACATTTAAACCCACTTCTCAAATAATTTCCAAGACTAAAATTCTAAGATTAGGAGCTCAACAATTAAAGCAATCAGAGAAAAGAAGAAACATGCAACTATGAGCAAAAATCAGCAGAACAAAGAAGGTAAAGGATCACACATGTAATGATTACATATATTAAAATGATCAGACACTGAATAAAAAGTAATCATATAATAAGAATATGATAAATAATATATTTGTGTACTATAATAATATAAATAAGAAATAGTGTACTGAGAGCAAAAACCAAGAAACAGAAAATTATCAAAAAACTGACAAGTTTTGAAGACAGAACCAAATAAAACTTCTAAAAATGAAAATAGAATTGAAATTAGAAACTTAATGTTGATTTAAATATATGAATAACAAAGCCAAAGAGAAATTAGAAAAATGGAAAATATTTTTGAAGAAATTATTCAAAAGAATTCCTCAGACAGAAAAATGTGAAAAAAAAAAGATTAAGAAACCAAGAAAATTGGATAAGAAAACACACAGAATGCATCACAGAGAAACCATGAGATGAAAAATAAGCTTTGAAGAGGTAGGTTGCATAAGATGAAGTAATTACAGTTTCCAAAGGAACTACAGAGATCAGGAAAAGCAATATTTAAATAGATAAGAGCTGATCATTTTCCAGAATTTTTTTTTTAAGTAAAAAGATATGCGAATCCTCACAGTCAGGAGGCAACAAACCAAAGGAGGATAAATCAAGACCTACATACTCAGATACACTGTTGTGAAATTCAAGAAAAAAGAAGACCTTACAACCCACCAGGAAAAACAAAACAGATTCCCTACAACAGAATGACAGACTGGTGACTCATGTCTCAGAAATAACAATGGAAGCTAGAAGAATTGTGGAGTATCTTCAAATGCTAGAGAGAAATTTTCAAATAGATTCTCACCAACACTATCTTGCAGGAATAAAGTTGAAATAAAGGAATTTACAAAAGAACAAAAATTCAGAGTTTATTACCAACAGCCATCACTAGAAGAATGTGCAAAGTAAATATTTCATGAAAAAGGGGAAGTGACTTCTTCCAGAAGGACTAATATGCAAAATATGCCAGCAAACAAAAGAAAATGGTAAACATGAGGGGAATCTCAAAACTATATAAATTAATAACAATATTTAATGTAATGGCATAATTAAGATAGAACCAAAATACTGATAAAACTTGAGCATGCTAAGTCTTTATATTGTCCAGGAGGAGGGTAACTACAAAAATATTAGAATAGAGTATATATATCCTTATTGTGGGTAGGGGTATTAGGATAAAAAACAATCCAAAAGTATGTAAGAACAGAGAATAAAGAAAGAAAGCAGACTAAATAAAAGCCCAAAATAAGATAGTAGAAATAAATTCAAAGCAGTGACAGGGGAAGATGGCAGAAAAAGAGCTCACTGTGATACCTCCTCACACATACACACCTTGGAAGCAACTACATCAAGTACAACTATCTCTGAAAATCACCTGAAAACTGCAGAACAGACCACCGGTTGAAGAAGAGAAGACCACATTGAGAAGGACAAAGGGGCAAAGCCCTGATCCATCTGGGCCCAAACCCTTCCCCCATCTCAGCCCACAAACAGAAGTGAGAGAACGGAGTGGGGAAGAGATAAATACTCAGGAATCTGGCACATCAGGCCCTGGAGATCTGCTCCAGGAAAAGTCCATTGCACTGGGCTTTGATGATTAATAGGGATGGACACCAGAGAGAGGTGGAGCACTGTGTGGGGCCAAGACACCTGTTGCTTGCAGAGGACCAGCACGCTGTCAGTCCCTCTGAGATCCATCACAGAGGTGGCTGTTTGAAAGATATGCCAGCAGTGGGAAGTGTGCCAGAGGGGTAGGGGTTGGAGGGGGCTCTTGCTGGAAGAGAAAGGGCAGATGAATGTGAGTGTCCCTGTCCTCCCTCATCCAGCTGCCCAGACTCTTGCAGGAACAAGTTCTGAAATTCTCCACCTGCCCAGCTAGCTCAGTGCTGGCATTCCAGGGTATCCACCCCACCCAGCACACTCAATCCAGCAGCAGTCCTCCATTGCCAGTGAAGGGAAAGAGGGTGGATCCATGCACAGTAACTTCCAGTAGAGGCTCCTCATGTCACACAAAGGGCATGCAGAGGCTAGCTGTGGAGATCTGCCATTACTGACAAAGAAGCAGAAAGGCAGGCCCTGTCCACAGCCCACCAACAGCAGCCACAACTCAACCACAACCAAATACCAGGGTTCTGAGCTTCTGGGCACCACAGGATACCTACTACATAAAGCCATTCCTTTAACTATCAGGAGACATAGATGATCTATCTAACACAAAGGAAGAAACACAAACAACTCAGACAAAATGAGGAGACAGAGAAATATATTCCAAACAAGAGAACAAGATAAGACACCACAAAAGGGGCTAAATGAAATGGAGATAAGCAATCTTCTGTATAAGGAATTCAAAGTAATGATCATAAAGATACACATTGAGATAGGGAAATCAACTCGGAAGCTCAAAGAGAATTTCAAAAGAGAAATAGGAAATTTAAAAGAGCCATTAGGAGCTGAAGAATACAATAACTGTAATGAGATATACAATAGAAGGAATGAAGAGTAGGCTTCAGGATACAGAAGAAGGAATCAGTGAGATGGAAGATATAGAAGTACAGAGTAACCAAGCTGAGAAACAGAGAGAAGAATCTCTAAAAGTGAGAATATGTTAACAGTGCTTTGTGACAATGCCAAATGAAACAATATTTGCAAAAATGGGGTCCCAGAAGAAGAGAGCAACAAAGGGGTAGAAAGTCTATTTGAAGAAATAATAGCTGAAAAATTCCCCAGTCTGGGGAAGGAAATAGACATCCAAGTCCTGCAAACATCCTGAGAGCCCCTAACAAGATGAACTCAACAAGTATAACACTAAGACACTTAGTAACTGAAGATGGCAAAGGTTAAAGATAAAGAGAGAATCTTAACAGCAGCAAGAGAAGGCAGTTACCTATAAGGGAAATTCCATAAGGCTATCAGCAGATTTCTCAGCAGAAACTTAAAGGCCAGAAGGGAATGGCATGAAATATTCAAACTATTTAAAGGGAAAAATCTACAGCCAAGAATATTGTACCCAGCAAGGCTATCATTCAAAACTGAAGGAGAGAATAAAAGTTTTCTAGATAAAGGTTAAAAGGATTACCATGACTAAACTGGCCCTACAGGATATGTTAAAGGGACTTCTTTAGATGGAAATGTTCTTAAGTCTAAATATTTTTTATATATCTAAATATATTTTGATAAGTAGATCAGTGAAAATAAAACTGCAGTAAACAGAGAACCCCAATCACCTTCAAAGTATGAAGTTCAAAAAAAAAGTAAAATCAACTATACACAAAATTAGTCAAGCAATGCACAAAACGATGTAGATTATGCCAGCATATACATAAATTGATGAGGAGAAAAAAATAGAAAAGTGGTACTTTTAGAATGCTTTCAAAACCTAGCAACCAACAACTTAATATAGACTGTTATATATTAAGGAAGCTATATATGAACCTTACGGTAACCACAAACCTAAAGCCTATGACAGAAAAAAATTAAAAAATAAAAATAACAAGAAAAAAACCTCAGACCACAATGTTATTAAACTAGATTAATTGCATGAAGAAAATGAGAAAAAAAAAACACAAACACATGGAACACAACATGCTTCCAAATAATCAGTGGATCAATGAACAAATCAAGAGAAAATCAAACAATACATGGAGACAAATGTAAACAGAAACACAATGGTTCAAAATGTGTGGGATGAGTCAAAAGCAGTTCTAAGGGAACTTCATAACAATATAGGCTTACTTCAAGAAACAAGAACAATCCTAAATAAGCATATCTAACTTTACAAATAAAGGAAGTAGGGAAAGAATTTTAAGAGCCCAAAGTTAGTAGAAGGAGGGACACAATAAGAATAACAGAAAGAGAATAAGAAAACAACAAAGGAAAAAAAAAACCTTAGCCAGATTGATCAAGAAAAAAAGAGAGGGGACACAAACTAAGTCAGAAAAGGAAAGGGAGAAGTTACAACTGCCTCTATAGATATTCAAAGATTATAAAAGAATTCTATGAAAAATTATATGCCAGTAAATTGGACAATCTAGAAGAAATGGACAAATTCCTAGAAACATACAATCTTTCAAGACTAACACTGGAAGAAACAGAAAATGTGAACACACTGATGATTAGTAACAAAATTGAATTGGTAATCAAAAAATTCTCAACAAATAAAAATCCAGGACCATATGGCTTCACAGGTGAAATCTAACAACTAAAGAAGAGTGAATACTCATCCTTCTTTAAGTATTCCAAAAAAAGAAGTGGAGGGAACACTTCCAAACTCATTCTAGTTGGCCAGCATCACTCTAATATTAAAACCAGACAAAAACGCTACAAAAAAAGAAACTTACAAACCAATATCCCTGATGAATACAGATTCAAAAATCCTCAACAAAATATTAGCAAACTGAATTAAAAAATACATCAAAAGGATCATTCATCATAGCCAAGTGGGATTTATCCCAGAGATGCAAGGATGGTACAACATTCATAAATCAACCAGTGTGATACACCACACTAACAAAAGGAAAGATAAAAACCATATGATCATCTCAATAGATGTTGAAAAAGCACCTGATAAAATTCAACATCCATTCAAGCTAAAACTTGTCAACAAAGTGGGTAAAGAGGAACATATCTCAACATAATAAAGGCCATATATGACAAAATGTCAGCTAATATCATACTAAATAGTGAAAAGCTGAAAGGTTTCCCTCTACAAATAGGAACAAGACAAGGATGCCCACTCTCATCACTTTTATTTAACATACTACTGGAAGTCCTAGCCATGGCAATCAGATATGAAAAGATATAAAAGACATCCAAATTGGTAAGGAATAAATAAAACCAGCACTACTTGCAGATGACATGATATTATATGTAAAAAACCCTAAAGACTCCACCAAAAAACTATTAGAATAACTGGATTCAGTAAAGTTACAGGATACAAAGTCAATATACAGAAATCTGTTGCATTTTTATATACTAATAACAAACTACACAGAAAGAGAAAACAGAAAAATGATGCCATTTACCATTTGCATCAAAAAGAATAAAAGACCTAGGAATAAACCTAACCAAGGAAGTGAAAAACCCCTTGAAGGGATTGAAGACACAA
This sequence comes from Smutsia gigantea, assembly GCA_032199065.1. Classification (NCBI taxonomy): domain Eukaryota; kingdom Metazoa; phylum Chordata; class Mammalia; order Pholidota; family Manidae; genus Smutsia; species Smutsia gigantea. Next base: position 43,439 of record JAVSCE010005557.1, on the reverse strand, counting down.
GTAAATAGAAAGGTATTCAAAACTCATGGATAGGAAGCATTAATATTGTCAAACTAGCCATCTTGCCCAAAGCAATTTACAGATTCAATGCAATCCTTATCAAAATAGCAATGGCATTTTTCACTGAACTAGAGCAAAGAATCCTCAAATTCATATGGAACCACAGAAGACCCCAAATAGTTAAAGTAATCTTGAGAAAGAACAAAGCTGGAGGTATCACATGCCCTGACTTCAAGCTATACTACAAAGCTACAGTGATTAAAACAGTATGCCACTGGCACAAGAATAGACACATAAATCAACGGAACAGAATAGAGATCTCAGAAATAAATCCACACATATATAGTCAATTAATATATGACAAAGGAAGCAAGAATATAAAATGGGGAAAAGACAGTCTCTTCGATAAATGGTGCTGGGGAAACTAGACAGTTACATACAAGAGAATAAAACTGTATTACTGTCTAACTCCATACACAGAAGTAAATTCGAAATGGATTAAAGATCTAAATATAAGAAACCATAAAACTCAGAAGAAAACATAGGCAGCTATCTCCTGAATATCAGCATGAGTAATTTTTTCTGGATATGTCTCCCCAGGCAAGGGAAAAAAAATAAACAAGTGGGATAACATCAAATTAAAAAGCTCTATACAGCAAAGAAAACCAGCAACAAAACAAAAAGGCAACCTACCATAAGGGAGAATATATTTGCAAATGATATATCAAATAAGGGGTAAATATCCAAAATATGTAAGGAACTCACACAACTCAACACCAAAAAAATCCAAATAATCCAATTTAAAAATGAGCAGAGGACTTAATAGACATTTTTCCAAAGAAGACATACAGATGGATAACAGACAGATGAAAAGATACTCCACATCACTGGTAATCAGGGAAAGGCAAATCAAAACCATAATGAGATATCACCTCACACCAGTCAGATGGCCACTATCCAAAAGACAAGAAATAATAAGTGTTGGTGAGGATGTGGAGAAAAGGGAACACTCTACACTGCTGGTGGAACACAAATTGGTCCAGCCACTGTGGAAAGCAGTATGGAGGTTTCTCCAAAAACTAAAAATAGAAACACCATATGACCTAACAATTCCAGTTTGAGAATTTACCTTAAGAGAACAAAATCACTTATTTGAAGAGATATATTTGCCCCTATGTTTATTGCTACATTACTTACACAGCCAAAATATGGAAGCAACAAAAATGTCCATCGATCAATGAATGAATAAATAAGATGTGGTACATATGCACAATGGAATATTATTCAGCCATAAAAAAATAATTCATGCCTTTGGCGACAACATGGATGGACCCAGAGGGTACTATGCTCAGTGAAATAAGCCAGGCAAGGAAAAATAAATACTATATGACTTCACTTATATGTGGAATCTAAAATAAATGAACAAAACAGAAACAGACTCACAAACACTAGGAAGGGATTGGTGGTTACCAGGGTGGAGGGGTGGGAGTGGGTGGGTGAAATAGGTGAAGGGGATAAAGAGTCACAATCATAATATACATTAGTAACAGGAATAGAAGTACAGCATAGAGAGTATAGTCAATAATACTGCATCTTTCTATGTTGACAGATAGTAACTATAGTAGTTGGAGTGAGCATATAATAATGTAAATAACTGCAAATAATTTAATAATGTAAATCACATTGTATACTTGAAACCAATATAATATTGTATATCAACTATACTTCAATTTTAAGAAATCACAATGGAATAAATGATTTAAGAAGCATACAAAAATGGTAACAGTCATGTGATGGTCAAATTTTCCCTATATCCTAAGTTTTATAAGTTAGTTTTATAATGGAAAAACATTTTTAAAAAACATTATATATTTTCACATAAATGCTAATACATCTTAGCCCTGACCAGAGAAGCTCCACCAAACTTCAAATAAGGCCTTGAAAAATGGGGACCTTAACTATGATTTTACATTGCTTATAACACCAAAAAAATTGAAGCATCCACTTAAGAATCTTAATTTATACCTATAAAACACATAAGCTCATTGTCACTAAGATTAACAAGCCTAAATAATACAGATATTTGGGGGGGAAGTTTGTCAAGGCCATATAATTTGTAAGACAATAAAAAATAACATTGTACATTTCCTATGTTGTAACTAGACACAATGCTCCTTACTTTTAGTACATTATTTCATTTTAATCCCCAGAGTAACTCTACAACTTCATTATTACCTGTAGTGCTTAACAGAATGATTCCATGACTTCTCTTTTTTATTTTTATAGTTTTATTTATTTATCTTTAATTGAAATATAATTAATATACCAACATAGTTATAGCTGTTCCAGGTGTTACAGATTTTCACCTACATTTAGTAGAACCCAAAAAACAGGTTTGCTGATAAATCCTAAACTAAATACTTAGATAATATAAGCTTCTATTTTACAACTGAACATGTCCCTGAGGATCACCTACTGCAGTATTTTAGAAATGAGAAAATTCCAATACTCCGGGAACAAAGATTTGTTGATCACACATCTAGATAATGTGAATGACATCAATACCAGAATTATTGTTTCATTGTTGTTTCATCACTTCTATACTTTTTAATTCCTGCTCACTAAGGTCAAATCAAAATGATTGAATATTTGCCTTCAAAAAGTACCCTGATAAGACACTCATCCCCAAATGGTTTCTTTTTCTGGAACAAGAAAAAATGTATATAGGCTTACATGTCCACTCATTCTGAACATTGGAACTTTAAGGACCATACTTCGAGTCCACATATTGATCCTCCATCTGCTTTCTGGAACCATCCACGGAACAATCACTTGACACAGCACAGCTTTCAGTATATAAATGCTCTGTTAAAATGTTTATGAAGCAATTCTCCCTTTTGTTGCTAGTAAATGAAAACACTGTATCTTCTATAAAAAATTCATTAAGAAATGCCATTCATAAAAAGATTCAATTAAGTATATGAAACTGATCCCACTGTCACCCATATTGACAATATAACCTTATTTTTGTTCCAAGCTCATCTCTGGAGCAAAAAGATTGAATTTCATTAAGAAAAATAATTGTGCTCTCCCAATTAGAGTCCCAGAGGAATCTGATTGTTTGACTAGCACAGGGCAAAGGGTGGGAGAAAGACTACTCACGCTGTATCTCACACACACACACACACTCATACATTTCTGCAGTATCCCTTCCATTTGAAGTTGATCAGCGGTTTTTTTTTTGATGGGGGGCAAGGGGGGGATATTTCTTTGGTTTTCAGACAGGAAAAAAATACCACAGCATTTACTCATTTTTGACTACAGACACCCAGCCAAAGTGGATCATACCCTAATCCAAAGTTGATCTGCTGATAATCATAGCTAAATGCTTGCATGTATCACTTAAGTGATCCCACTGAAATTGTCCTCTGTCTTCTCTGAAGATATAAATTTATTATCTACCTGTTGCATCACAGACTCTTCCAAACGATCTAGCCAAACTTACATCACTGTGAAGAAATCCTCACTGCAGGAACGATAGGTCATGTTCTGCTTCAGTAGCCTCAAATGATGGAAAACTCACTACTACTACTTCCTGCAGCATATTCTTTTCTGGGGTCAACTCTAGTAGGAATTTTTCCCTGTTTTGGTCTCAGTAGAGGGCCTGGTCAGGTTTGCTTAAATATCCCATGCGTTATTAGACATTTCTACCTCTACAGAATAGTAATCATTAACCTCTATGTAGATGGCAGGTTTATTCTCTCATTCATTTATCCAGCCCTATTTTACATGCATTCATATTCTTCAGTCATTAAAAATACATACAGCAGGGGAGAGTTCCGGGAAGATGGCAGCGTGAGCAGGGCGGCGGAAATCTCCTCCCAAAAGCATATATATTTGTGAAAATACAACAAATACAACTATGCCTAAAAGAGAGACCAGAAGATACAGTACAACAGCCAGGCTACAGATACATCTGAGAGAACTCAGCGCCTCATGAAGTGGGTAAGATACAAAGCTGTGACCGACGGGACCCAAGCACTCCCACACCCCAGCGCACCGGCGGGAGGAAAAGAATCAGAGTGGGGAGGGAGTGGAAGCACAGGACTGCTAAATAACCAGCCCTGGTGATCTGCACCGGGGGCACAGACACATATCGCATGGTGTACTGGAGATTAGAGAAACGGAAGGGCAGGATCCAAGATGGAGACTGCGAGCGGGTCCCAACAGCCGGCTCCCCAGGGACAAAAGAAAAGCAGGCACTTTCTTAAAGTCTTAAAGAGACAAGGGCCCAACAGTGGAACAAAATCGTCCCAGCGCACTCAACCCAGCAGGCTGGGAACCTTGAGGAACTTCGGGCCCCCTAACTGGCTGCCGGGCAAAGCAGCCCCAAAGCCCCTCACAGAGACAAGCAGCCGGTGCCACTCGTGCCCACCGTCTGGCGCTGCGGTGGATCCGCCACAGATGCGGAACAGCAGGAGAGCAGCGCGCCCACAGCAACTACACAGAATCCCCTCCTGGCTGGCGTGCAGCTAACAGGGAAGGGCTGCACAGAATCTCCTCCCAGCGGGCGCACAGCTAACCGGGAAGGACCGCAGAAGCCAGAGCAAGGGCCAAAAGGCACCAAGGGGTGCAGAACGCAACCGTGGCTGCAAACCCCAGCAGTGATCTAGGCTAGCCTGAGGGCGGCCCCATCCATGGCAGTATAGCGGATTATCCCAGAGACGGCCTCCCAGTGTGCAGGTAACCGGCACAGGCTGCAGAGAAGGGCAAGGAGAACAACAAGCAGGAAGGGACTTTGTTCTCCCAGCTGACACACATGGTACCTGCCTGTGACCACTCCTTTCGCCATGAAAAGACAGAAGAACATGGTCCAGTCAAGATTCACCCAGACAACCCCAGGGAGAGGGCCGGGTGGGATAGATTTAAACAATCTTCCTGAAAAAGAATTCAGAATAAAAGTCATAACCATGCTGATGGATCTACAGAGAAATAAATATGCAAGAGCTAAGGGAGGAAGTGAGGAGAGATATTACAGAAATGAAACAATCGATTGACGGGCTGAAGAGCAGAATGGACGAGGTGCAAGAGACTGTTAATGGAATAGAAATCTGAGAACAGGAATAGAGAGAGCTGAGGCAGAGAGAGATAAAAGGATCTCTAGGAATGAAAGAATATTAAGAGAACTGTGTGACCAATCCAAATGGAACAATATTCACATTATAGGAGTACCAGAAGAAGAAGAGAGAAAAAGGGATAGAAAGTGTCTTTCAAGACATAGTTGAGGAGAACTTCCCCAAGCTGGGAAAGGAAACAGTTTCTCAGACCACGGAAGCCCACAGATCTCCCAACACAAGGGACCCAAGGAGGACAACACCAAGACATATAATAATTACGATGGCAAAGATCAAAGACAAGGACAGAGTATTAAAGGCAGCCAGAGAGAGAAAAAAGATCACCTACCAAGGAAAACCCATCAGGCTACCATCAGACTTCTCAACAGAAACCTTACAGGCCAGAAGAGACTGGCATGATCTATTTAATGAAATAAAACAGAAAGGCCTTGACCCAATAATACTGTATCCATCACAATAATCATTTAAATTTGAGGGAGGGATTAAACAATTCTGAGACAAGCGAAAGTGGAGGGAATTTGCCTCCCACAAACCACCTCTATAAGATATACTACAGGGAATGCTCTAGATGGAAGCACTCCTAAGGCTAAAAAGATGTCACCAGAGAAAATAAATTCATAGCAAAGAAAGCAGACCAACCAAATATTAACTAAAGGCAAAAAATAAAATTAACTTTCGACAAGAACAGTCAAAGGAATGCAAAAGAGTACAGAATAAAACATCTAATATATAAAGAATAGAGGAGGAAGAATAAGAAGGGAGAGAAATAAAGAATCATCAGACTGTGTATATAATAGCTTAACAAGACACTTAAGTTAGACTGTTAGGTAGTAAAGAAGCTACCCTTGAACCTTTGGTAACCATGAATCTAAAAGCCAGCAATGGCAATAAGTACATATCTATCAATAGTCACCCTAAATGTAAATGGACTGAATGCACCAATCAAAAGACACAGAGTAATAGAATGGATAAAAAAGCAAGATCCATCTGTATGCTGTTTACAAGAGACTCACCTCAAACCCAAAGATATACACAGACTAAAAGTGAAGGGATGGAAAAAGATATTTCTTGCAAGCAACAGGGAGAAAAAAGCAGCAGTTTCAGTAGCTGTATCAGACAAAATACACTTCAAAACAAAGAAAGTAGCAAGAGATAAAGAAGGACATTACATAATGATAAAGGGGGCAGTCCAACAAGAGGATATAACCATTTTAAGTATATATGCACCCAACACAGGAGCACAGACCTATGTGAAAAAAATACTAACAGAATTAAAGGAGGAAATAGACAGCAATGCATTCATTTTAGGAGACTTCAACACACCACTCACTCCAAAGGCCAGATCAACCAGACAGAAAATAAGTAAAGACACAGAGGCACTGAACAACACACTAGAACAGATGGACCTAACAGACATCTACAGAACTCTACACCCAAAAGCAACAGGATACACACTCTTCTCAAGTGCACATGGAAGATTTTCCAGAATAGACCACATACTAGGCCACAAAAAGAACCTTAGTAAATTCAAAAATATTGAAATTCTACCAACCAACTTCTCAGATCACAAAGTTATAAAACTAGATATAAATTTTAGAAAGAAAACAAAAAGGCTCACAAATACATACAGGCTTAACAGCATTCTCCTAAATAATCAATGGATCAACAACCAAATTAAAACAGAGATCAAACAATATATGGGGACAAATGACAACAACAGCACAAAGTCCCAACTTCTGTGGGATGCAGCAAAGGCAGTGCGAAGAGGAAAGTATATTGCAATCCAGGCTTATTTAAAGAAGGAATAACATTCCCAAATGAATAGTCTAAAGTCACAATTATTGAAATTGGAAAAAGAAGAACAAGTGAGGCTCAAAGTCACCAGAAGGAGGGACATAATAAAGATTAGAGAAGAAATAAATAAAATTGAGAAGAATAAAACAATAGAAAAAAATCAATGAAACCAAGAGCTGGTTCTTTGAAAAAATGAACAAAATAGATAAACCCCTAGCCAGACTCATTAAGAGAAAAAGAGAATCTACACACATAAACACAATCAGAAATGAGAAAGGAAAAATCATGACAGACACCACAGAAATACAAAGAATTATTAGAGAATAGTATGAAAATCTATATGCTAACAAGCTGGAAAACCTAGAAGAAATGGACAACTTCTTAGAAAAATACAACCTTCCAAGACTGACCAAGGAAGGAACAGAAAACCTAAACAGACCAATTACCAGCAATGAAATTGAATCGGTAATCAGAAAACTACCCAAGAACAAAACCCCTGGACCTGATGGATTCATCTCTGAATTTTATCACACATACAGAGAAGAAATAATACCCATTCTCCTTAAAGTTTTCCAAAAAATAAAAGAGGAGGGAATACTTCCAAACTCATTCTATGAAGCCAGCATCACTCTAATACCAAAACCTGGCAAAGACCTCACCAAAAAAGAAAATTACAGACCAATATCCCTGGTGAACATAGATGCAAAAATACTCAACAAAATATTAGCAAACCAAATTCAAAAATACGTCAAGAGGATCATACACCATGATGAAGTGGGATTCATCTCAGGGATGCAAGGATGGTACAACATTCAAAAACCCATCAACATCATCCACCACATCAACAAAAAGAACAAAAACCACATGATCATCTCCATAGATACTGAAAAAGCATTTGACAAAATTCAGCACCCATTCATGATAAAAACTCTCAACCAAATGGGTATACAGGGCAAGTACCTCAACATCATAAAGGCTATATATGACAAACCCACAGCTAACATCATACTTAACAGCGAGAAGCTGAAAGCTTTTCATCTCAGATTGGGAACAGGACAGGGATGCCCACTCTCCCCACTGTTATTCAACATAGTACTGGAGGTCCTAGCCACAGCAATCAGACAAAACAAAGAAATACAAGGCATCCAGATTGGTAAAGAAGAAGTCAAATTGTCACTATTTGCAGATGAGATGATATTGCATAAAATACCCTAAAGACTCCATTCCAAAACTACTAGAACTAATATCTGAATTCAGCAACGTTGCAGGATACAAAATCAACACACAGAAATCTGTTGCTTTCCTATACATTAACGATGAACTAACAGAAAGAGAAATCAGGAAAACAATTCCATTCACAATTGCATTAAAAAGAATAAAATGCCTAGGAATAAACCTAACGAAGGAAGTGAAAGACCTATACCCTGAAAACTACAAGACACTCTTAAGAGAAATTAAAGAGGACACTAATAGATGGAAATTCATCCCATGCTCTTGGCTAGGAAGAATAAATTTTGTCAAAATGGCTATACTACCTAAACCAATCTACAGATTCAATGTAATCCCTATCAAAATACTAACAGCTTTCTTCAATGATCTGGAACAAATAATTCTAAAATTCATGTGGAACCACAAAAGACCCGGAATAGCCAAAGAAATCCTGAGAAGGAGGAATAAAACGGGGAATTACACTCCCAGACTTCAAGCTCTACTACAAAGCCACAGTAATCAAGACAATTTGGTATTGGCACAAGAACAGATCCACAGACCAGTGGATAAGAATAGAGAGCCCAGACATTAACCCAATATATACCATCAATTAATATACAATAAAGGATTCCCAGTTATACAATGGGGAAATGACAGCCTCTTCAACAGCTGGTGTTGGAAAAACTGGACAGCTACATGTAAGAGAATGAAACTGGATTGCTGTCTAACCCCATACACAGAAGTAAACTCAAAATGGATCAAAGACCTGAATGTAAGTCATGAAACCATAAAACTCTTAGAAAAAAACATAGGCAAAAATCTCTTGGACATAAACATGAGTGACTTCTTCCTGAATACATCTCCTTGAGCAAGGGAAACAAAAGCAAAAATGAACAAGTGGGACTATATGAAGCTGAAAAGCTTCTGTACAGCAAAGGACACCATCAGTAGAACAAAAAGACATCCTACAGTATGGGAGAATATATTCATAAATGACGTATCCGATAAGGGGTTGACAACCAAACTATATAAAGAACTCACGTGCCTCAACAAACAAAAAGCAAATAATCCAATTAAAAAATGGACAGAGGATCTGAGTAGACACTTCTCCAAAGAAGGAACTCAGATGGCCAACAGGCACATGAAAAGATGCTCCACACCGCTGATCATCAGAGAAATGCAAATTAAAACCACAATGAGATATCACCTCACACCAGTGAGGATGGCCAACATCCAAAACACAAACAACAAATGTTGGCAAGGATGTGGAGAAAAACCCTCCTACACTGCTCGTGGGAATGCAAATTAGTTCAACCAATGTGGAAAGCAGTATGGAGGTTCCTCAAAAAAACTCAAAATAGAAATACCATTTGACCCAGGAATTCCACTCCTAGGAATTTAACCTAAGAATGCAGCAGCCCAGTTTGAAAAAGACATATGCACCCCTATGTTTATCACAGCACTATTTACAATAGCCAAGAAATGGAAGCAACCTAAGTGTCCATCAGTAGATGAATGGATAAAGAAGAAGTGGTACATATACACAATAGAATACTATTCAGCCGTTATAAGAAAACAAATCCAGACATTTGCAACAACATGGATGGAGCTAGAGGGTATTATGCTCAGTGAAATAAGCCAAGTGGAGAAAGACAAGTATCAAATGATTTCACTCATATTTGGAGTATAAGAACAAAGAAAAAAAAACTGAAGGAACAAAACAGCAGCAGACTCACAGAACCCAAGACTGGACTAACAGATACCAAAGGGAAAGGGACTGTGGAGGATGGGTGGGAAAGGAGGGACAAGGGGGAAAAAGGGGCATTACGATTAGCAGACATAATGTAGGGGGGGCCATGGGGAGGGCTGTACAACTCAGAGAAGACAAGTAGTGATTATATAACATCTCACTATGCTGATGGACAGTGACTGTAATGGGGTATATACGGGGGACTTGATGATATGGGGAGTCTAGTAACCATAATGTTGCACATGTAATACCAAAATAAAAAAAATTTTTTTAATACATACAGCAAAACTTAGGGCATAGGCATCTGAGATTACAATTTTTAATCTTTTTTTTTTTTAGTCATTTTCAAGTACCGATCTATAGACTAGTTTCATCAGAATTACTTTTTTTTTTTAATCCTAGTTCCCACCCATAAAGATTATGATCCAGAATATCTGGAAATTCAAATTTAAAAAAAAACTCTTCAAGAGATTCTGATACACATCTTAAGTTTAGGAACATTGGTCTAAATAACTTCGAAAGTCTGCAGACTCTCTTTAGGACTTTACAACTCACAATTACTACCAAGCTTATTAGTATTTACACCCACTGTGTGATTGCCACCCTGCAACAATGAGAACTTGCATCCTCAACTCCCCACCTTTGCAGGCTGGAGTTCATGGAACAGGTGTAAGTCAGAGACGAGCATTCAGGAAGCTTCCTGCGGAGTGGTAACTGTGAGGTAAGGAAATGAAGCCATGTAGGGCAGTGGAGGAAATGAGGCTGACATACCTTCTCAAGAAAGAATTCTTCAGCAGACTCAGGGAGCTGTGAGGCTAAACAGCTCTTCAGAGTTGTCTCGGGATAAGGGTGTTGAGTCTTTATACCTGGTACAAATCTGTCATGGGATGCTACATCTGTCATGAGCTTGACAAGGTGGCTTTCTTTGCCTGAGGGCAGCCAATGGCTGAGTAAGTTCCTCAGTCTGGAAGAGGGACCTGGGCACGCATCTCAAAATCCACTCCACTTACCTTTCCAAGAAAAAAGATGGCAAGAGTTAAGGCAGAGACTTTCTCAGTAGAGAACCAGCAGTTCTAAGTTGCCAAAAAGAACACACTATTATCTCCCACTTCCTCCCATTTTAAGCACTGGATGTTTCTGGAATGATTCACCACGAATATCAAGCATGACTACCTGTGGAATTACTTCTAATCCCTTAAATGGCACTTCTTAGGAACGCTTTGTGTTTATAGTTTTGATCAATCAGAGCAAACTGCTTCCAGACAACTGGTCATTTTTGTTTAGAAGATTTATAATGAATACATGTATTTCTCCCTTACTAATGTCTCTTGGAAAAGAAAGGAGAATTCCTGATTCTTAGGACAATTGCACACTGTAGCCCTTTCACAGAGGCTGGGAGTAAACACGCTATAGCGGTTCTCAGGTGCCAGGAAATGTGGGCCGTTTTCCCTAACCTGCCTGATTTAATAAGCATACCAGACAAACAGAATAGGTGGCATCCCGTCTTGCCACCTCCAGATCAGAGGGGCCCTTGCAATGGAAAAGAAAATCACACCCAGCTATGAGAAGTAGATGAGGCTATAAATTCTATTACACTTAGAATGAAATATCCTTGTCTGGAGTTCTACCTCTCTTTGCTGATTATAGCTTCTGATATTGGACATTTCACTAAATCTGAGTCCTCATTTCCTTGACTAGCGAAATAGGGTGACATCGCCCACACCAAAGACATCAAGTGATGACACAAAGATATAACTGAAAAGACTTGGTACATGCGGACAGTCATCATTTCTGTCCTGGAGCCCCCCCATTTTTATTTCTCTGCACTAGGTTTATAATTAGCACATAAGAAACTTGAGGCAGGCATTTTCTTGAATCTCTGATTCACATACATCACAGATCTTATATACAATAATAAAAACTGCTACATACTATGTGCCATGTACTATGGCAAGCACTTTACATGCACTACTTAATTTAATTCTTCCAACTACTCTATAAAATTCTTCTATTACTCCCATTTTGCAAATGAGGAAGTTGGAAATGAGTAGGGTATGAGACATTCCTACCATCGTACCTTCCTTTCTTCTTCTTCTTGAAGCAGAAAAAAAGTAGAGTCTTACTATAACATAAAGAGTTTATTACAAAAAGAAACAAAAAAAACACAAAACACGTATTTTGTATGTTGTACATATTATACACCATATTCTTACAATAAAATAAGCTAGAAAAAAAAACGTTGTTCAAATTGCCACAAATCTCTAAAAAGTTTCCCAATATAGTTCCTGAAAAAAATCCACGAGTAAGTGGACCCGTGCAGTTCAAACCCGTGTTGTTCAAGGGTCAGCTGTACTTCAATAAAACACTTATTTTTCTAAATTCCCAAGTCGTTTCACAAAATAGAAACATTGATTTTTCTTTGCCTACAACAATAAACTCCCAGTTCAGTTTTATGAAGCCAGGTATACTACTGCCCCTTCACCAACGATAGATGTCTCAGGCTGCCATTTTCCTAAGGCTGATTTATTTGCAAGAGTCAGCGGCCCCACTTCTCAGTCTTTTTACCTAGTATTGCTGGTCCTTCTCTTTTGCCAGCCTCTTAAGTCTGTGTTTGGTTTTTGCTTTCCTTACATGGTTCTGATGCTGATGATACCAGACTTTGCTGGATCTCAGAAATTCATTTTCCATTTCTTAATTGCAATAGCAGCCATAACACAACGGCAGAAAGGCAGGTTGCCATCCCAGCCTACAAAAAAACCACAAAAACTAATGACTTAGATGCTAATCCATCTGTAGTCATTTAGCATGGTTTTGCTTTGATTCCTACATTCTCATTTTTAAATTGTCGATTTTTACTGTATAATTCTCATATTCTGCCAAAAAAAACTGTATGAATTCCTGCTGTAAATTGGAATCGTCAGATATTCATCTCTTAAATCTTCACATTCTGTTTTCAAGGTCAAAACCATCATTAATTCAACTTCCTATTTTATTAAAAATTATGCTGATGTTTCAAATTCCCCCCGGGCCCCAACTTTTGATGAGTCTATCCCATTGGGACCACAGCAACTAGAATTGCCCCAGAAAAAAAGAAGGAATTAGAATTTAGTTACTGACTTTTACAAAGGACATGGTAATGAATAATCAAAGCAATCAGGTGGTAAATAATCACTGGTCCAAAATGGTCAATGTAAATGACTTCCTAATAGGGTGTTTGAACTTTCTCTATGATTAAGCTACAGTGAAGAACAGTGCCTGGAAATTATAATTTCTAATAAAGAATGTGGCCTAAGCAATGTTTTATTATTTTCTTTGAACTATCTAGGTTTAAGTCTCTACTTCTGACAGTTAATACAATTAACCCTTAAATGCATAAGTTGAGTCATCTTCTTTTACAGTCTGTGTAATTCTGAGACTAAATTTTCTGTTATGCCAAGATAAAAACTTACATACAGAGAACAAATACAAATAAACCACAACTTATAATTTCATTCAGAAAAAAATGGAGAATATTTCTAACGTAAAATAATGGTGAAGAATTGGTTTAATTCTCTCCCACTACCAAAAAATCTTTACCAATGAAAACATGCACACTTATATGTTGAGAGTACTACAAAAGCATTATTAAATCATAATAAAAAATATAATGAAATGCTAACAACTATTTTTATTGCTACTGACAACTGGGTGGGGGAAAAAAACCCTTGTAAGTCTGACTATTCCTTTGGAAATGACAATGACTCTAAAGTAACATTTTTCTTCCTCTACGTGTTAGTGATTTCCATGACAACTCTCCATCTGTTTCCTACTATTTTCACAGACTTTTAAAATTAAGCTTACATATGTCAATGTTCCAAGATTATCTCTGTGTTTGCATAAACCATATGGCTCTTTGACAAAGTTGGTTATGCCAATAACATTAGAGAAATATTTAAATGTCACGTCTGTTTTGCAAGAAAAAAAATGGGGACTTCTACAAATTTATTTGTAATCAATCTTTATGCCAATGACTACAGGCTTCTCTTCATTTTTTCAATCAGAAAGGGAATTCAATTCTGAGAAGAAAGTTTTCTATTCAGAAATATACTTGAGTTTATCCAATACTTAAAATCCCTAGGAAATATACAAGCTTCTTAATATGACTTTATACTAGCAGTTTTCATGATATGAATTATGCACTTTGTATTAAGGATCGTGTAAAAGAGTAAGGTATCCCTTAAAAATCATTAAAAGGCAGGTGGAAACTATAAATTCAACACATTCAGAACTTCTTTTCTCACTACTGAGAAATCCTTCTCTTAAGGTTACTAGAGGGCTGCTTTGGGAATATTCAGGTCTGTGAGAAGTGTCCTAAATGTTTGGGTTTTTTTTTTTAAGTTAAATTGTCACTTGAGATTTATTCTTCAGTCATATATGACAGAAACCTCTGGCCACAAGCTCTTACAAAGAGGAAAAAAACAACAGAACACTTAACCTTTAACCATTGAAACTTTGCTTCTAATAAAGGCAACTATATTTCCTACAAAAAAATTAAAAAGCATTAATTTTAAGGAGAGCTTCTGAAAGGTGCAGAAATGATTTTAGATGACATGGTTAAATGGATGTTTCCTTTAGCGTGTTTGTTTTTCTAAGTAAGCTGATATGTCCTGTATGTGGAGAATGAATAAGTCCTATGACCTAAAAAAGCTGAGAACTTGCCTGGCATTTTCTCGTCCACCCCCATAATGGGCCCTTGAGCCCCGAATCTCCACTATCTGCTTTCTTCAGCGTCCGTCTCTGCAATTCCCTGAAGAAATGCTCACATCTGAGAAAGGCAATTCGGTATGTCTGGCTCAGTTCATTTTCATTTCCATAGCAAAGGGACTTTTTAAGTTGGGGCAGAGAAAGGAGTGTTATGAGCACATTAGGTATCCAGAGTAGACACAAAAAGGGAATGACAAAGGCAAATTTAACTTACCCCAAGTTTGTTCAGGGTGAGACCGACCCTAATGCAGCCTTTTAACTTCTTAAAGGATCTCAGATCCCTTTGAGAATATAACAGAAAGCTACAAACCTCTCCAAAGATTTCCCCTAAAACATGGCTATAATCCATGTTGTTGCATATGACAGGATTTCCTTCCTTTTTATGGCTGAGTAATATTCGTGTGTGTATGTGCACTACATCTTTATCCATCATCCGCTAACGGAGTTATTTAGGTTGTTTCCACCTTTTGGTTATTGTGAAAAATGCCTAAGTGAAGTATGAGTGTAAATCTTGCTTTGAGATCCTGATTTCAATTCTTTTGAATAAATACTCAAAAGTGGGATTGCTGGATCATATGGTAGCTCTATTTATAAATTTTGAAGAACCCCCATACTGTTTCCACAGCAGCAGACACCATGCAAAGTGAAACAGCCAAGTCACAGAATGGCAAATACTGCATAATTCCACCTACAAGAATCTCTGTGGGTACACAGTGTCAGTCATTCAAGATGAAAATGTTTCAGAGATTTGCTTTACATTTCACTGACAGCTGACAATATTGTTCTATACACTTGAAAATTTTCTTAAGGTGGTAGACCTCATGTCATTTGTTTTTAACTGCAATAAAAAGGTTTTTTTTTTTAATCACAGCTTTAATTCCAGGGAGTACAAGTCCCTTCTGCGACACAGGTAGAATCTCTGATCTCGCAAATCACCAGAACCCAAGGAGGTCCTTTGTCCTGTGATGGTTCAGGAAGACAGGGCTTACCTGATAAGACAGGACCTCTCCAAAGACTCAGGACGGTGGCGCCAACCTTCCAATGGAACCTACACGATCTCACATCTACAACAACTCAGAATAGCTGCTGCTAGTGCATTTTGTAATAAGAAAAAAAACAGGTTTCTTATGATCTTGTCAGTTTACTCCCATTCTGGGTCCTGCACTATGGGACAGAAGGTACCTGTCTCAAAACAACCATGGCTTCAGAAATGACATGCCTTTACCCATACTGATAAGAAAGAGAAGGTAAAGAAAGTGGGAGGGAGGGAAAAAGAGTTAACATCTTAGAAGTGAAGCTGTATTATCTGTGACCAACAGATAAATTTGTACATATTTAGTATATACGTACTATATATATAGTACATGTATATAATACAATAGTAGTCCATATTTATTGACTTACAAGCCAGCACTCTAAGTATTTTATGTCCATTATTTCACTTAAAAATCTCACAGAAATCCTAGGGATTAAGTATAATTATTCTTATTGTACAGTTAAAACAACTATAACTCAAAGGTGTTAAGTAACCCGATTAACCTCACCCCAAAACAATCTGAATTCTTTTATCTAAATTCACATTGCCCTCTTCTTATCCAAAAATTTGACATTTGTCCAAAGTTGGATATTTATTTATTGTCCTCTGATCACCTTGTCCCCAAAAATGGGGGACAAATTAGAACAATCTTTTTTTCTATAGCATCTTACACAGAGCTGGAAAAAGCATTAATGTTTAAAAATTCTAGCTTAAAAATTTTTGTAAAATTTAAATAAATTTGTAAAAGGCTCTTTTAAAACTGGCTAGAACTATGCATTCAAATACATGTCACTATTTTTTACAGTGGTCCCATAACCCAAAAGTGTGCAAATCTCTTAGCCTTTTGTTCATCATGGTCAGATTGATGATCACAATCAAAGTCAATCAAGGTTGGCAAACACAGAGGGCTGCCTCCACCTCAGTGTATGAGGATGTGCTGAGTACACAGCTGGGACCCAACCAATGTCAAATAACAGCTTTAGAGCAGCCTTATTAAATCTCTTTTTAAGCACTTCATTCAGTTATTCAGAACAGTAATTACACTGGGAGCAGTTCAATCCATCTGTCATATTTTAGAACTGTCTAGAATCCATTAGTATCAACCAAGAGGCTTCCAGGTCCTAAATCAAAATATTATTAAGGAATACTTGCTCCACTATTTACTAGGTGTGTGACTGTATTAACTATATTCTCTTATCTTCTGTTTTCTTAATGCTCCAGCAGGTAGGGCCTCACTGAAAGGAGAGAGGCTGACCCTCCCAGGACTAGCCAATTCAAGTGCAAATTCCGCCTCCTGTTTCTATGGACCTGTGAATAAAGACTTCTTCCTTCCTGACAGTCACTCCCATGTCTGCACATCTTATCTACAGGATTAAAACAAATGCCAGGTACATTTTTAAAAACCGTGACCTTGGGGACTTCTATACTTCCCAATTACTTAAGCTCCTCATATACAGTAAAAATAATAAGATTGCCTGCCCCCCAAAAAACTAATTAATACATAGAAAACATTGAGACCAGTACTCAATCCATAGGGCACGTTCAATATCTGGTAGCTATTATTATTCTGATTAGTGCCAAGTCATAAAAAATAATCGATTCTAAAATTAACATTCTAAACCAGCATACTTTGTAAACTCTAGATTATTTTTAGTTTTGACATTCGAGGATTTAGCATCCATTGGTTTAACTATATGTGAATAACACTGAAGCTTCATGACATCTTAGTAAAGTCTAATTTTGTAAAGGAAAGAATTGAGTGCAAAATGAATCTGATTTTAGTGACTGGCCCCAGACAATGGCCCAAAATCTATAGTTCAATATGGCTTCTTATACTCTGATCTCCAGAGTTATTCTTGTTAAGTAATAAAACCTTCTTCAATTTCTGTGGAAAATGCTCTCTCACATCCCCTGCTGAAAACAAAGTTGGCTGATAATGTAAGAGAAGATAAAATACAAGAAACTAAGAAAGAAAAGAGATGGCTGGAAGCCTGAAAACATAAGTTTGGGATAAATTAAAGGGTGAAATGCTGAATCCTGCAAAAGCCAAGATATATGATATAAAGTTCATCAGGTGTTCTATATAAAAATGTTTCAAGGAACTTTTCAACCAAGTGCAAAAATTGCTTATATATAAGAAATCAAACTGTACTAAAAACAAGAAAGGGGCCCACTTATAAAACAAAGAGGTGCATACAAAGCAGATGACCCTTGAGATAAATGTGATGAGAGGAAAAAGCCAGATGCCTGTAAGAAAAAAAAAAAGTTGCAGTTAAGCAACAGAGAGCAAGAACACTAGATTGGCTTCTGCTCTGAATAAAGGTAGAGTCAAAGTGTTAGCAAAGCATTTTTCCCCCAGAATATTAAGTGAACATGAGCCTCAGCATTAATCAAACATGTTGCTACAGAAGCATTTTCTCCAGTGCCAAAGAACACATTGGGTTATATATCGCCACAAATACTCACTGCAGACAGAAAAATCACAGTCATGAAATGAGGATAATGACAGTGGATTTCCAGATTCACACATAAGGAGCTTGGAAATTGTCACTCTGTTCTAACAAGTAAAAATCTGCACAGACAACTCTTTTTAGATCCATAAGAGAGGGGAGGACATAAGGCAACCCTGTGTCACAAAACTGGAGGGACAGACAGGCAAATACAGGGAGTCATGACTTAAAGGAGCAGAGATTTACTAGCATAAACCACCATGGAAACCAGTGCCAGACAGAAAAATATGAACTGTGATTGACAAATCACTGGAGGCTCAGTTTGGACAAGTCTGAGTTCAAAACTTCAGGGGAGCTCAGTTTCAGGGCATCGCCACAATATTATGAGATACTTTCAACAGCTCAACCAGATTCCATAAAAAATATCAGAGAATAACTTCTGCTTCCTCTGGAGGGAGGGGCAAAGTGGCTTTTTAAACCACACAAGAGCATTCTATTCCTCTTATGAAGACCTACTCTCAGAAGGACTTTGTTAACCCGAGCCTAACCTGCTGAGGTATTATCAGAGACTCCCTGAGCTCGGGAAGGGAAATACCCAACTCCAGCCCACTCTAGCCATCCTATTCCACTTAGTGGGGAGAAAAAATTGGAGAAACACCTATGAAGTTCACAGCCCAGAGGCAAAGGCTCATTAAAAGATTGAGCCCCCTGCTCCCCCTCACCCCACCACTACCTTACCAGACACCTGTTTACAGTTCCTTTTACCTGGTATATCATGTCTAGCTATCAAGAAAATATTACAAGGCCTACCAAAAGGCAAAAAAAAAAAAACAAACCACAATTTGAAGAGACAGAGCGAGCACCAGAATCAGACATGGCAAGATGTTAGAACTATCAGACTGGGAATCTGAAACACCCATGATTAATATGCTAAGGGCTCTGTGGATAAAATAGCATGCAAGAACAGATGGGTAATGTCAGTAGAGAGATGGAAATCCTAACAAAGAGCCTAAAAGAAATGTTAGAGATAAAAAAAACACTGTAACAGAAATGAAGAATACAAATCTTGGGCTTATTAGTAAACTGAACACATCTAAGGGAAGAATCTCTGAGCTGGAGGACATATCAACAGAATCCTCAAACACTGAAAGCAAAAAGAACAAAGACTGAATAAAGAGAATAGAATTTCCAAGGACTGTGGGACAACTACAGATGGTTTAACATGCACATAATGAGAATTCCAGAAAGAGAACAAAGAGAGAAAGGAACAGAAGAAAAATGTGAAACAATAGCTAAGAATTTCCCCAAATTAATGTCAGACAGCAAACCACACATACAGGAAGCTCAGAAAATACAAATGCAGGATAAATGCCCATAATCTATATTGAGGTACCTAATTTGAAAATTCTAGAAAACCAAAGATTTTTTTTTTATCCTAAAAAGAAGTCAGAGAGGGGAAAATACACCTTGCCTGCAGAGCAACAAAGGTAAGAATCACACCTAGCTTCTCAGAAACCATGCAAGCAAGAAGAGTGGAGTGAAATGTTTAAAATGTTAAGAGGAAAAGACCACCAACCTAGAATTCTGTACCCTGTGAAATTATCCTTCAAAGGTGAAGAAGAGGGTGGAAAAGATGGTAGAGTAGGAAGGCAAGACAGAAATCTCCTCTCACATACACACCAAGGAAACAACTACAGCGAAAAAACAACTAAGCCTGAAAATGACCTGAAGACTGCAGAACAGCCCATCTACACATGTGAAGAAAGAAGACCACACAGAAAGGAGTAAAGTGGCAGAGAGATGATCAAGGGGGACCCAAGTCTTTCCGCATCTCAGTCCACAAGCAGAAGGGAGAGGAATACTGTGGGGAGGGGATAAGCGCTCAGAAACTCTGCACACCTAGCCCTGGAGACCTGCTCTGAAAAGACAAGTCCACACTGCGTGGGGCTTTGGGGATTAGCAGATCTGAACACCAGGGAGGCTGAGACTTCACCACTTATGGAAGATAGACACACTCCATCGGTCTCATTGAGACCCAATACAGAGGTGGCAGTTTAAAAGACTTACTAGCAGAGGGAGAGCTGCCAAAGGGGCAGGGCTTGGATGGCACAGTCTCCATGGAAGAGAGGGCAAGGGGGCCATGCTTCCCCAGCCCTCCCTCAGCCCTGAGACTTCTCTGTGCACTCACCCACCAGCCCTGCCCACTTGGCCCAGCAGCATCACACACAGGGAGGCTTTCCCAGCTTTCCCAGCCCCTTCTCAGCCCAACTGGGGAGGCACCTGTGGGAGCCAGCTCCAAGCACTCCTTCCTCCTTGCTAGAGGCCCGGCCCAATGCCCCTCTTTCTTGACATCCACCCTACCTACCCAACTGTCTAGCAGCTCTGCCATCACTGCAGGACAGGCAGAGGTCAGCCCCTAACAAGAAATCTGGCAGGAGTGCCACTGCATGGCTCACAAAGGGCTAGCTGAGGTGACCTGCCAGCTACAGTAGACTGAGATTGGCCACTGCCAGCAGACAGGCAGAAAGACTGCCTCACCCATGCCCACCAACAGCAACTGGGATTCCATCGCAAAGAAGAACCAGACACTGGAGAGCAAAGAGTCTTGAGTTTCTGAACACCACATAACACCTTCTTTATAAGCCATTACTCTCTAGACCAGGAGGCATAGCAGAGCCCTCTAATACAAAGGAAGAAACACAGAAACCCTCACATAATGAGGAGGGAGAGGAATATATGCCAAGTAAAACAACAGGATAAGACACCAGAAACTGAGATCACCAATCTTCTTGACAAAGATTTCAAAGTAAAAGTCATACATATGCTCACTGATCTGAAGATCTCAGGGAAAACTTCAACAAAGGGATATAAGAGCTGAAAAAGAGCCACTCAGAGCTGAAAAATACAGTAACTGAAATGAAATATACAATGGAGAGAATGAGTAATAAATTGCTGCAGGTAGAGGAGATAATCAATGAGATGGAAAACAGAGAACAGGAATACAATGAAGATGAAGAACAAAAAGAAAAAGAATTTCTAGGAATGAAAGGATAAGAGAGCTGTATGACCAATCCAAAAGAAGTAATATTCACATAATAGGGGTACCAGAAGGAAAAGAGAGAGAGAAAGGAGTGGAATGTCTCTTTGAATTCATGCAGATAATAGGGGAAAAAGAGCAGAAGTAGCAATAGTTGTATAAGACAAAAAAGATTGCAAAACAAAGAGAATAACAAGAGACAAAGAAGGACATTACATAATGATAAAGGTGTCAGTCCAACAAGAGGATATAACCATTTTAATTATCTATGCACCCAACATAGAAGCCCCTAAATATGTAAAACAAATATTAACAGAACCAAAGAGAGAAATAGACTGCAACTCAACCATATCATGGGACTTTAACACACCACCTACATCAATGGAAAGATCTACCAGACAGAAAATAAATAACAGAGACACTGAACAACACATTAGATCAGATGGACTTAACAGATATCTACAGACCATTCCACCCAACAGCAGCAGGATACATACTTTTCTCAAGTGCACATGGAACATTCTCCAGAATAGATCACATACTAAGCCACAAGAAGAGACTCAGTAAATTCAAAAAGTTTGAAGTTGTATCAAGCAGCTTCTCTGACCACAATGGTATGAAACTAGAAATAAATTACACAAAGAAGAAAAGCCCACAAACACATGGAGGCTAAACAATATGCTTCTAAATAATCAATGGATCAATGAACCATCAAAACAGAAATCAACGATACATGGAGACAAATTAAAACAGTCCAAAATTTGTGGAACACCACAAAAGCAGTTCTAAGAGCCAAGTACACAGCAATATAGGATGACCTCAAGAAACAAGAACAATCCCAAATAAACAGTCTAAACTCACAATTAAAGAAACTAGAAAAGAAAAAATGAAACCCAAAGTTAGTAGAAGGAGGGACATAATAAAGATCAGAGCAGAAATAAATAAAATAGTGGAAAAAATAAATGGCAACAAAAGCTGGTTCTTTGAGAAGATACACAAAAGAGACAAACCACTGGCCAGAATTATCAAGACAAAAAAAGATACAAATAAGCAAAATGAGGAACAAAGAAGGAATAGTCACAATGGATACCACATAAATGCAAAGAAAATGCCATAAATTGGACAACCTAGAAAAAAATCAACAACTTTCCAGAAACATACAGCCTTCTAAGATTGACCCAGGAAGAAACAGGAAATCTGAACAAACCAACTACCAGCAATGAAGTGGAATTGGTAATCAAAAAAACCCCAACAAACAAAATTCCAGGACCAAATCACTTCATAACTGAATTCTGCCAAACCCTTGAAGAGCTAATACCTATCCTTCTTAAAAGTATTCCAAAAAGTAGAAGAGGAGGGAATACTTCCAAATTCATTCAAGAGGCCAGCATTACTCTAATACTAAAATCAGACAAAGACACTACAAAAAATAAAATTATATACCAATATCCATCATGAACACAGATGCAAAAATCCTCAACAAGATATTAGCAAACCAAATTCAAAAATACATCAAAAGGATCATCCATTATGACCAACTGGTATTTATTCCAGGGATGCAATAAGGGTATAATATTTGTAAATCAATGAATATCATACTCCACATTAACAAAAAGAAGGATAAAAAAGACATGATCATTTCAATAGACACTGAAAAAGCATTTGAAAAAATTCAATGCACATTCATAATAAAAACTCTTAACAAAATGGGCATAGAGGGAATGTACTTCACATAATAAAGGCCACATATGGTAAACCCACAGCTAACATCATAGTCAATGGCAAAAAGCTGAAGGCTTTTCCTCTAAAACTGGGAACAAGACAAGGATGCCCACTCTCACCACTCTTATTTACCATAGTACGGAGATCCTAGCCACTGCAATCAGACAACACAAAGAGGTAAAAGGCATCCATATTGGCAAGGAAGAAGTTAAACTGTCACTATTTGCAGATGACATGATATTATACATAGAAAACCCTAAAGATCCCACCAAAAAAAACTATTAGAATTAATAACTGAATTCAGTAAAGTTGCAGGATACAAAGTAAATATACAGAAATCTGTTGCATTCCTATAAACTAACAACAAACTAGCAGAAAGAGAATTTAGGAAAACAATTCCATTTACAATCACATAAAAAAGAATAAAATATCTAGGAAAAACCTAACAAAGGATGTGAAAGACTTGCACTCTGAAAACTGTAAGACTCATGAGAGAAATTAAAGAGGACACCAATAAATAGATATCTATCCCATGCTCATGGATAGGAAGCATTAAAATTGTCAAAATGACCATCCTGTCCAAAGCAATTTCCAGATACAATTCAGTCCATATCAAAACACCAACAGCATTTTTCAATGAACTAGAACAAATAATCCTCAAATGCATATGGAACCACAAAAGACCCCAAATAGTCAAAGCAATCTTGAGAAAGAAAATCAAAGCTGGGGGGATTATGTTCCCTGACTTCAAGCTATACTACAAAGCTACATCGAAACAGTATGGTACTGGCACAGGAACAGACCCATAGATAAATGGAAGAATAGTGAGCTCAGATATAAACCCATGCATATATAGTCAATCAATACATGATAAAGGAGCCATGAACATACAATGAGGAAAAGACAGTCTCTTCAATTAACTGGTGTTAGGAAAACCAGACAGGTACACACAAGAGAATGAAACTGTATTACTAACTCCATACACAAAAGTAAATTAAAAATGGATTAAAGATCTGAATGTAAGACATGAAACCATAAAACTTTAAATGAAAACATAGGCAAAAATCCCTTGAAAATAAGCATGAGCAATTATTTTCCGGACACATCTCCTCAGACATGGGAAACAAACTCAAAAATGAACAAATGGGACTACATCAAACTAAAATGCTTCTGTACAGCAAAGGACACCATCAGCAGAACAAAAAGCCAACCTACAGTATGGGAGAATGTATTAATAAATGATTCATCCATTAAGGGGTTAACATCCAAAATATATAAAGAACTAATGCCTCAACACCAAAAATGCCAAATAACCCTTTTGAAAACTGGGTGGTGGACCTGAAAAGACTGTTTTCCAAGAAGAAATACAGATGGCCAATAGGCATATGAAAAGATGTTCCACATCATTAATCATCTGGGAAATGCAAACTAAAACCACCATGAGAAATCACCTCACAGCGGTTAGAATGGCCCTTACCCAAAAGACAAGAAATAACAAGGGTCAGCGAGGAGGTGGACAAGAGAGAACCCTTCTACTCTGTTGGTGGGAATAAATTGGTGCACCCATTGTGGAAAGCATTATGGGTCGGGGGTCGGGCCTCAAAAAGTTAAAATAGAAATACCATTCAACCCAGTAATTCCATGTCTAGGAATTTACCCAAAGAACATAAAATCCCTGATTCAAAAAGATATATGCATCCCTATGTTTATCACTGCATTATTTACAATAGCCAAGACATGGAAGCAACCACAATGTCCTTCAATAGATGAATGGATAAAGAAGATGGGGTACATATACACAATGGAGTATTATTCAGCCATAAGAAAGAAAGTAATCCTATCATTTTCAACAACATGGATGGACCCAGAGGGTATTATGCTAAGTGAAATAAACTAGGAAGACAAATACCATGTGATTTCATTTATTTGTGGAATCCAAACCCAAAACAAAATGAACAAAATAGCAGCAGACTCATAGACACTGAGAAGTGACTGGTGGTTACCATTCAGGAGGTGTTGGGATGGATGTGTAGGGTGGAGAAAGAGAAATGAAGGGCACAAAAATTCTCAATCATGATGTAAGTTGGTCACAGGGATGGTAGTACAGATTGGAGAACATAGCCAATGATTCTGTAACATCTATTTTGACAGATAGTAACTGCACTAGTGGGAGTGAGAATTTAATAATGTGGGTAACTGGTGAAATATTCTATTGTGTACTTGAAACTAATATAAGATTGTATATCAAGTATACTTCAATTTTAAAAAGTCTGACAAAACAGGTAGAAGATCTATATGAGGACAACTACAAAACTCTGATGAAGAAATTTAAATAAATTGAAAATAGTCCATATTCATGGATAGGAAGAATCAATATTGCCTAGGTATCAATTCTTCCCAACTTGATTTATAGATCCACTGCAATCGCAATCAAAATCTCAGTGAGTTATTTTATGGATATTGACAAACCAATTCTAAAGTTTATATGGAGGGATGAAATACCCAAAATACCCGACATGCTATTTTGAAGAACAAGGTTGGAGGACTGAAGCTTTTTGACTTAAAGATTTACTATGAAGTATGGTAATCAAGACAGTGTGGTATTGGTAAAAGAAGAGATAAATAGATCAATGGAACAAAATTGAAAGCCCAGAAAAAGACCTCTATAAAAAGAGTCAACTAATCTTTTGACAATGGAGAAAAGATAGTCTCTTCAACAAATGGTGCTCAAACAACTGGACATCCACACACCAAAAGGTGGACCAAACCTAGATATAGACCTCACATCCTTCACAAAAATTAACTCCAAATAGATCATAGACCTAAATGTAAAATGCAAAACTACCCAAAATCCTGAAAGAAGATATCAGAGAAAATGTAGATATCTTGGGTATGGTGATGTCTTTTTAGATACAACACCAAAGGCATGATCCATAGAAGAAATAATTAATATGCTGGACCTCATTAAAATTAAAATTTTCTGCTCTGTGAAAGACACTATCAAAAGTATGAGAAGAGAAGCTACAGGCTGGGAGAAAATATTTCCAAAACACTTATCTGGTAGAAGACTGTTGTCTAAAATATACATAGAACTCTTAAAACTTAACAATAGGGGAAAACACTGATTGAAAATGGGCCAAAAATCTTACTGACACCTCACCAAAGACATAAAGATGGAAAATATGAATATGAAAAGATGCTGCACATCACATGTCATCAAGGAAATGCAAACGAAAACATCAGTGAGATCCAGCTACACAACTTATTAGAATGGACAAATCCAAAACATTGACAACACCAAATGCTGACAAGGACATGGAGCAACAGAAACTCCCACTCATTGCTTATGGGAAGGCAAAGTGGTACAAGCCACTTTGGAAAAGAGTTTGGCAGTTTCTTACAAAACTAAACATACTCTTACCATACGAGCCAGTAATGTCATGCTTGTTATTTACCCAAAGTTGAAAACACATGTCCACACAAAAAAATGAACATGGATGTTTATAGCAGCTTTATTCATAACTGCCAAAACTTGGAGGGAACCAAGATGTCTCTCAGCAGGTCAGTGGATAAACTGTGTGTGGTACATCCAGACAACAGAATACACAGAATATTATTCATCACTAAAAAGAAATGAGCTATCAAGCCATGAAAAACATGGAGGAACTTTAAATGCATTTATTACAAAGGGGAAGACACCAATCTGAAAAGGCAACATACTGTTAAGATTCCAACTATATGACATTCTGGAAAAGGTAAAACTATGGAGATTAAAAAAAAAAAGATCAGTGATTGCCAAGGGTGGAGGGATGGGGGAGACCAGTACACAGAGCACAAAGAATTTTTAGGGCAGTAAAAATATTCTGTATGGTATTATAATGATGGATACATGTCATTATACATTTGTTCAAACCCACAGAATGTACACTGCCAAAAGTGAACCCAAAGGTAAACTATGGGCTTTGAGTGATTATTATGTATCAGTGTAGGTTCATCCTTGGTGAAAATATACCATTCTGGTGAGTGGTGTCGATAATGGGGAAGCTATGCAAGGGTGAGGGCATGGGGTATGGGAAATCTCTGTACTTTCCTCTCAATTTTGTTGTAAACCTAAAACTGCTTTTTTAAAAAAGTCTCTTTTTCTTTAAAGAGGATAATATTTTTAGATATAAAGCCAAAGTATTTTCACATCAATAAATCTAGTTTCCAAATTTCCCAAGGCTCTCCTTCATGTTGAATCAACAGTATCAATTACTTAAAAGGAATCAACTTTAAGTTTTAGATTATGTTTGAATATAACTAATTGACTTTGCTTTCAGAGAAATGAATATTTTAAATCCTATAATCTTTATGTTTCCGATTAGCACAAAACTTTAAGTTCTGAGTATAGAATTTTACTGTAAGACATAAGGAAGAGAGGATGCAGGTGATGACATCCAAGCAGGTTTCCTATGCACAGAAAAGGAAATAAAGTTCAAGTAGCCAGAAGGAGAAAGAATTGGAAGGTTTGAGCCTAAAATAACATGTTGCCTGGACCCCCAAGAAAGAAATCAGGTACCCACATGCCTCGTGGCCACAGCATGATAGGAATACTGGAAGGAAAAAAAAAACTTCGCATAGTGGAAGAAAAATCCTTGGGCACCCAGATTGCAGCTCTCCTGTCCCCCACACCCAGCTAGTGGGATGAGCTAAACACAGCACTTCTAGGTGCCCACAATTAGCTGTGCATGGCATGCAGGGGACCCTAAAACTTGCATATGCCCCCATGGAAATGTTGAAATTCTGAGAACAGTGGACTTGTTAAAGAATAAATTTATTTTTTGTAAGTATAATGACTCATGCAAATATAAACACTGAAAGATTCTGTTTAATTTATTAATAAATGGAGGAACCAGTAAGATGGTTACTTTGTAAAACTAGTTCAAAGAGGAATTCCATATTCCATATTCCATATTTCATATATATATATATATATGCATACATTGGTGAATCTGTATTAATTTACAAATAAATGCAAAAATAGGTCAATCAAAGGGAAATAAACTATGACAATCCACTGGTTACAAGTAATTCCTATTTCTGTGTGCAAGGATCATTGGCATATTTTGTTTTCTACAAAATACAGAATTGTAAGATAGCTCAAAGACAACGAAAGGGACAGAGTCCCCCCAAACTTGGATAACCAGAAGAGTACACTAGATTATGCCTTGTTTCCTATCAGATACCCAGTAATGTTTTGTTCCAGTTCAAAGTCTTTCACAGTGACTGAGAGAGGTCTAAGATCTGGAGAACAGGGCAAGAGCCTGCAAACACCTTACCTACTGGGGTCATTAGCAGTGGAAGTCAGGAGGGTGCCCCTGAACAGAATCCAACCATCTTACCATGGGAAGCACCAGCCTTGTCAAGATATTAAACTTCTGCTTGAATTTAGACACCATTCTGGGAAGGAGGAATGAGGAGAGACCTCTTGAAAGGCAGAAAGAACTGGAGAGTTAAACTTTTAATGAATGTCAGTAGACAGAGATTGTTTTAAAATAGAAAAAAAAACTGGTTTACTTTTAATTAACTAGTTAAGAAGAATTTTTTCCTCCCACCCAGTAAGAGCAAAAGCAACATGAAATCAGTTATTTAAAATGCAATCAATTACTTTCTTAGTTTTGAACCTCTGTGCAAATTTTAATCCTGTTATATTGGATTAGCTTTTCATAAATTTTGGACACATTCTCATACTCAAAGTTGCTAATAATCTTTACTAGTTACAGTTCTCCTTTAATGGAACAAAGTCTTATGCTCACCAAAGAAGTCTCAAAGAACTCCATATCAGAAACACACAAAAATTTGCAGGAAAGAAAAAATAATGTCAATTACGATTTCAAGAAAGAACCTAATTCAAGAATATCTTCCCACTGGTCTTATACCCTCTGCTTCATAATTGTCTCCCTCATCATCTCTGTGGCTGTTAAAGCTGCTGCAGAAGCCTGATACTGAGAAACCTCCAGAAGGTCTGGAGGCCTTTGTTTTAACTACTTCAACCTGACTCTATCTCATTACACTTCATACCAAGGAAGGAAGCACCATTCACCATTGGACTAAAGAGCCAGGTAATAGCCACAGCAACAAGGTCTGTAATATGCCCATGTCATGGACTTGATTTAATGTGACAGAGACTTATTTTGATAGCTTTATAAATGACTTTGGTCTGCTATTTACACCAGCATGAGAAATCTAAGAAGGTCACTTCCATTTTCCTTTTATTGAATTGTATGAGGGAAATTATATTATCTAGAGGTATTTCTGAACACGAGGCTTACACAAGGGTTGGAATATATCTTTTCAAATGCTGGAAAATAATCTCCATATTCATTATGAGTTTTTTAAGTGAGACTCTCCCCCTCAAGGGGATAAAGCCATCACAGGCATTGCGCCAGGGTTCCCCGTGACGATAAATTATAGCAATAAAACAATAACTTTAACTGCAAGTAAAAATCTCACATGAATTTATAACTATGCTCATCTTTCTATTTGATAAGGAATGTTTTTCAGAGTTCCAAGAAACTAGTTAATTCCTGACCAAAAAAAAAACAAAACCCACCCCCTGTAAAGCCAGTGCTATGTGCACCAAAGGAAATGCCCAGATAAGTGACTGACTGGAGGAGCCAGTGCCCAATGAAAACCAGGACTGCCTCCTGTTGAAGAAAGCTCCTGTTGCTTCATGCCATCCAAATTATGGTTTAACATTTCAAAACAAGTCCATGCATGGTTAGTTCCAGGACAGGAAAAGAGGGAGAACTACTGGACATTTAACAGGCAACAAGATCAAAGCAGTCCCAAGTTGTTTACCGCTGCATTTAATTAATTAGCATTCATGTAGCTAAGTAATCGTTCATCTATCAAATACTTATTGATGATGTACCTTATATAAAAACACTGTGCAATGTACCAGTGTTGGTTCCAAGCCTTGGGAGTTCCCCAGGTGAAATTCAAAACTGGCCCCTGCACATGGAGGGCAAGGAGAGACCAGACTAACAAGCAGGCCACGCCAGATTGGTCGATGGCCAGCAGAAAAAGCTAGGGAACTTACATTCTCAGCTTATCCTGAGTGGCTGCAAGATGAGATATCTCCACCCGCCCCACCCCACCCCCCAGAATCTTAAGAGTTTATACAGAGGCCTTAACGGGATTTAGTCATGTACAAAATCCAGATGGTGTCAACACCTTACTCTCCAAGGCTGTGTCCTTGAAACTGTTCCTAGTGTGGGAATGGTGGGCTGAAAGTACATTCCAAGGACAGAGGAAGAACTCATGAGCCTGACTGACGGGGTCCAGCGCTTGGGGCAACAGGCAGCCACATCCTCTCAATGACCTCCTTCAAAAACTGGCCATGTAACAAGAGTGAAAAAGAGAGAGTCCACATTCCCAAGGTTACTGAAGGTTTGATGAGGCTGAAAACTAAGTGAACAAATTCAGCATTGTGTTATAAATGCCAAGACAGCAGTAAGCACAGGGCATTTCCTAAGCAACTGGGGTGAGCAGGGTCACAGAGGTGTTCTAGAAAAGGGACAACTCTAAACAGGTATCTGAAAAACAAACTTTTCAACCAACGGTTGCTAGATCAAAACTCATGAGCTTTGACCTGAATAAAGGTATCCCCAGGCAAAAGGGTCTGCTGTAGAAACAGGGCTTTGCTAACTTCAGCAAGAAAGAAAAACACAAAAACTGCAGTTCCAAATTTAGTCAACTAGGGACATTGAGTCAGGCCACTTAAAACAACCACAAAGTTTAATCATTCCAAGGAGTTGAGTATTATGTCTCTTATCTACTAACCTAAAATTAAATTTCCCGTTTAGCTTTGACATATACTATTTATAGGCATTTTTTAAAAAGAAGAAGAAGAAGAAAAGAAAACTAAAAGCTTAAACCCAGGGCATTTTCTTAAACCAAAAGTGATGAGAAGAAAGCGACATCTAATGGTTGGTTACTTCAAAACAACTCAGTTGCTCCCCAAAACTCAAGGGACTAGAAAAGAGAGACTTTGGCATAAACCATCAAAGACAGCCTCAAAAATCATCCTAAAAAAATCAAAAATGTCATCCAGCCACCTGGGAAATGAGCTCAATATAGTTAACCTAATGTGGTCCTGAGCTGTGGAAAGTGTGACCAAAAGGCATTACAAAGATTAGCCATAAAGAGCTGAAACGCTTTTAGACTCCAAAGATTTTTCTTCCTCTTGTGAAAAAAATGATAATACTTACATAATGCAAACATTACCAGACCCTCTTTAAGTGCTTCATATACGTTAACTCATTTAAAGATTTGTTTTATACCATCTACTTTTATGCAAATGAATAAACCATAATTCTGTTGCAATGCTTATGGTCAAAGTAGGAATAAGTTAATGTTGTGCAAAGACAGAAATACTAAATGGATTTAATTACTTCTTAGAACAGAACCGCAAAGGAACTTGACATGTTGTCATTTCTTTTTTGATCCTCAGAAGTTGAAAAAATGTATCCCATGAGAGGAAATGCAGCATTTTTACTTATTTTTACTTATTCCTTAATTCCTTCTGTCCTGCTCTTCACTTTACCGGGCTTATCTATGAAAACTACTTTTTTCCAAATCTCTTTATTCCATCATTGTATTGTACCAATACTTCCTAGGTTTATAAGGTATACTCCCAAAAAGTTTCTCTTTCCAATCATTATTTCTCTAATTCTAGAGTTACCAGACGATTGGTGGTGTCTGCCTTAAGCTCAGTACATCAAGTGGCCAGGCCAATACCAAGTCTGGATATATGAGTCACAACAAAAATTCTTCTATAGCACAATGTCTTCATATGAAAATTAGATTATAATCATGGTTCTCTACTGCCCGCTGGAGGAAGACATTTTTAAATATTGTCTGTTAATCACCTTAACTAGTTAAATGTAAACCAATCAATATAACATGCTCCTAAATCCAAACGCAGCTTTATTTCTCATTAGAATGGTAGGAATCACCTTTGTTCTAACCTTACAATTTGGCAGTCAATGAATTATGTGGCATCATGCACATAAATTCAGTCTGAAACAGCTTCAGGATTTAAGCTAACTGCAGGATGTTTTGCAGAATAACAATTCCTTTGTAAATAATAATTTTTAAAAAGACATTTCTCTGAAGAACTCATCATTTGTTGTATAGCATCTTTTGTTGTTATATAGACCATCCACTTGAAGGCTGGACGGGTGTGGAGTGGCGTTGATGTGTCTCCTGATTTGGAAATGTACCTTTGCTATATGTGCAAGCTTTTTTCTCCCTTTTGTGGTGGTCAAAACAAAAGAGCATAGATTATATAACTTTACCAAAATGTACAGAACTCTCAGCTTATGTTTTTGTTTTTCCAGTCTAGAAAGGATTCTTTTAGGAAGCAAAATTCTACATGTTCCAATTGTCTTTCCTCAAAAATTGAATCTTTTATGTATAATGTATTTTGCACAGAATACATTAAGATTATTTACTAACCAACCTGGTAATCCCCAGTTTCTTTCAAATCTCTTAAAAGCATTGGTCATTTTGTAGTCCTCAGAACAAAAAGAGCACACATTTTACACATGAAACTCAGAAGAAGCATGGAGAGTTCGGTGGGCCCACTGTTGAACAAAATTCTGACCCTTATTATTTATCAGTGACTTCCAACAGCATGAGCATTTATTATTTCACTCAAAGAGGAAGAATTAGGGGGAAAAAAAGAATATACCTTTTCTTACTATACCTGTTAAGAGGAAGAAATGTGTCAGTTAAATGACATGTTCCTGGCAAAAGCTTCAATGATACGCCCCACAAAATTCCCCCTCCCTAGAATCCCAAAACCTTTTTGAAATTCTAGACCCTGGAATACATCTCTCAATTTCTTCCTAAATAAGGTCCTTTTCAGCCTTCCTCAGAAAGCACCATCTGCCAGCCTTCACTCCAAGCATTGTTCCAGTATCCAAAAGAGCATCTTATATATACTAGGCTCTCAATAAATGTCTCGAGTTGATTAATTATAAGCATAGCCATAAAGTTTTTTCCAATGCCTTTCACAGGTCAATTTCTCTAGCCTCAGTCAGCCTGCAAATACAGTCATTTCACAGTTATACTTTGGAATTGTCAAGAGAAGCAATACTGTTTAACCAAACCAACAACAGAACCAGGCTTTGTGTCAGTGAAAAGGGAATAACAGTGACTGAGACAAGCTCTCCCAAGACACTACATAGTTAATTCTGGAGATACATTAACAAGGCAATAACTTGCCTGGTCACTAGAGGCTTTGGTTTTCACATACGTAAAACAAAATCCTTGGTCCAGATTATTTCCCAAAGGCTGACATGACTATTGCCACAGAGTTTAGGATAAAAACAAGAAAGTAGTTATAGAAGCCAGGGAGCTTTACGGTATAACCAAGAAGGAAATCTAATTCACCAACAATTCAGCGTGAGAATGCTTATCATGAGAAAAAAACTCTGAGAGACTGATTCCCAGGGATTGTCTCTTTGTGCAGCATGGCATGGAGAAAGAGAAGGTAAATATAAGTGTGGCAGTAAGGAAATTCTGTACATTAAAAAAAAAAATGACAAGGAAGTTCTTAGGGGCTGCCATAGCAGGAAATTTTCCTAAGAAAGAAATGCTTCTCAAACTAACTGTGGTAAACAGTTAGGGGTTTTTTCTATTTTTAATTTTTTTAATTTCCAATCTGTTGCTAACAGATTTCTGACCTTTGTAGAAGTAGAGACATTGGGACACTTCATCCTTTATAGAAAGAAAGTAAATAAAAGTTAATACTATTCTAAGTATCTTGAATGCAGTGATTACCAAGCTGCTCAGCCCTGGTCTAGACAATTTTTAAAGATTTTTTGCAGAAGTGCATTAACACATGATGAAGGGCCTACTAGCAAACTAGCAAGTTAGCCTGCTAAAGTTTTCTAGATGCTGGCAGAAGACATGAGATTCCTGAGTCAGAGACAAGGGACAGGTTACTCTACAATAGCATTAAGCCAGGGTATCATCATTTGAACCAGTTCCTCCAAACCCCATGCCCACAGGGCAGTACAAGAGAGCCTGATGACACCTGCATCCCTGGTGGGTAGTGTTCCAGCAGAGCAAACCTGAATATAGGGAACCCGAATGTTTTATAATGGGAAATACGCATGCCCGCCTTTGCCCCAGAAAGAGACATTACCCTTATTATACTGTATAGTAAGCATGCTTGCCCTTCGCTCCAGAGGGAGATACTATCTCTATCTGCCAAGGAATATTAGTTCCCTATTGCTGTTGTAACAAATTACAAACTTGGTAGATTAACTGATACAAATGTATTACCTTGCCGTTCTGGAGGTCAGAAGTTCACACTGGATCTCACTGAAATAAAATCAAGGTGTTGGCAAGGCTGCATTCTTTCTAGAGAATCAATTTCCTTGACTTCTCCAGCTTTTAGGGACCACCAGCATTCCTTGATTTTTGGCCCCTTTCTTCCATCTTCAAAATTGTCAAGAGTAACCTGAATCCTCTTCTCATTGAATCACTCTGACCTTTTCTGCCTCCTTCTTCCACTTTAAAAGATCGTTGTGATTACACTGGGAAACCAAGGACAACTTCATTTTAAGATCCCTTAGCTAATCAGCATTTTTAATCCTCCCTGCAACATCAATTCCCATTTGCCCTGCAAAGTAACATATGCAAAGGTTCCTGAGGTGAAGACATGGACATCTGTGAAGGGGCCACTATTCTGCCTACACACAAGACCATAAGAAAGCCTGTCCTTTGTTCCAACAGGAGACACAATCCCTGTGTTCCATGGATGTTAGCTGTACAAACATCTTTGAAAAGACAGTCCAGAACAAAGGGCAGCCAGTGCTTCCCTTCTTCACAAGACATGCAGAAATATGAGGCACTCATGGAAAGCTGTCCCCCAATAACTTGTCACCACCTGCCACCTTATATATTTGCATAAGAAACTGATTAAAGATTTTTAATTCTTTTAAAATACATACTTTCTCTCATACTGTTGTTTTTGTTTTGTTTTGTTTAATATGACACCTCACAATCTGGATCACAGGGCTACACTGGTCTATATGAGTTAAAAATGGCTAGATAATTCATGTACCTGTGTAAAGAGAAATTATACCTATATCCCTTTAGCAGGAGTTTCCTAGTTTAATCAGAGACTAAGTATATAGTCAACCTCCATCAGCTTGCAGAGACCAATGAACAGAACACAAAGCAGTTTAAGCCCCCAAGACTGGTTTGGAGGCCAGCAGTGGGGGAGGGCTCTTTAATATTGCATTCCAGTGCTATAGAAAGTTCTATGTCAGGAAATTCTTCATACTTAATCTTCTATCTTGCTGTTTGCAACTTTAACCCTTCTCCTCTTAAACTGTCCTCAGGGATATCTCTTTCACATGAAACTTTGTGCCTTCCAGAAGGAACAAAAATAAGACTCTCATGATACTCTTCCCCAATAAACTATTCTGAAAGAAATTTGCCCTGTTTGAAATTTGAAGATTCTTTTGTAGATTTTAGTTTTCCAATGAAGATTCATTTATCCACATTAAGTCATTCTCACTCTTAAAGGTTTTTATCATCTTTGGAGAAATATTTGCATGTTATATTTTATTTATAATAAAATGTTAAAATAGAAGTTCCAACTGAAGTACAGAGAGAAAAATAGATTTTAAAAAGTGATATGAGACCATATGGAGAATTTACTCCAGAAACCTGTTACATGACTCTTGAAATTCTATATGAGCATTAAGATTATAAAAGTTCAGAGAGGTGGATATTGGCGAGAATTTATGAAGAACTCTGAAGGTAGCTGTTGCTTCTCTGTGAATCCTAATATTCAGTGTCCCACTGGGTTTGGGAGGAAGCCTGCCCCTAAACAGTCCTACTAACTGATTTGGCAGCAGGGCAAAGAAGAGTTTGCAACCCATGTTAGGATCAACGTGCATTTCCAGAGTTCATTTAAGCAAAGAATGTTTCCTTAGACCATATGTGGGCTTGAAGCCAATTTGTATGATTGTGTGCTCTGAAAGTACATCTAACAAAGGCAGGGGGTTTCTTTACATAAATTAATAATTTTTTTCATTTTCTGGCACATGGCAGTAAGAGGCTCTTGTTTTAACAAAATCAGTATACATGGCCACAGTTTCCCAACAGGTAGAAACAAAGCAGAAACCAAATATGCTGAGAAATGCGCACTTCTTTCTAATAAACACAGAAGGATCACATGGTCATGCAGTGGCCTTGTTTGTGTGTGTGAGAGAGAGTGCCAGCGCAGGGACTGTCTTGAATCCCGTTCAATATGGCTGCCTGGAGAGGTCCGTGAGACCTCAGCAAACAGAAGCCAGAGGTCGACACCAGACAGCAAGTGTATGCAGATGGCATGAGCAACAGTGTTCACTGGGACACAAGAATTGCAGAAGAGAAACCCCCAGCCAGGAGAGGAAATAGGTGGCCACAGAAAAAAAAATAAAGCACCCCAGGAGAGAAAAAGCTCATCTTGAACATTGGCAAATCCCCTTCTATAAGAGTAGGTGACAGTCAAGAACCTTCTTGCCACGTTCCCTATCTCTCTTCCCTCCATCCTGTTTCAACAGCCAGCGGCAGAAACACTGCTTGGCAAGACAGAAAGGGCGAAGAAAGCACATATGTAATGTGCCACCACAGAGAGACTGGAAAGTCCCAGAAGAATGTTGGTCTTCAAACAATTCTCTCATTGCTTCAGAATCACTCCTGCACAAAATCTATTTTACAACAAACACATGCACAGAGATTATAAGCATTAATATTCCTCCAATCTCTAAAATGTGGTAAATTTTGACGTTTTTTATGGTTTGATCTTTACTAGCATTTAGAAAAATAATAAAATCAGACAAAATTTAAACTTCAAAAGGACATGTGAGAAGCACATAGCCAGAAAGGGCATAGAAGGATGAAGGGTAAATGGGGACAAATCAGAATAAATGGAAACAGACTGAAGCAGACAAAGGGGCCAGAGATCCAAGTAGGATAACAAAGTATTTTTTAACTTAATTGATATCTTATGATAAAGTCCATGAAAGCAAGGTGGCTCATGGTGGACTGAGGTCGCGGCCTCCAGCACCCATCCAGCACCCGGGAGTTGATGAAAGGCAGTTGTGCTTTCTGGAATGTATACAATGGAAGATCACGTTGTCAAGTTAAAAAGCTAGGAAGCCAATGAAACTGCTGGAATAGGAGACTTGAAAACCATCAAGAAGATGGTCAGATCCAAAATGGACTATGAATCCAAAGATCACAGTGAAACAATGGACCCACATTAGCAGAACCAGAAAACAAGCAGAGGTTCGCCAAATTGGCTAAGTACAAACCAGGTCAGTGGCCAAGACATGTGAGAGAAACAAGGTAACTCTGAAAGCCAGACAAATAAGGAGCAGTCTTCCGAGGAGGGCTCTTGCCCTGGAGGTGTGCAAAGATTTTAGAATGGGTACAAGGTCACAGAAAGTTTAAAGGAAGCATTCTCAGATTCTCTACTTTGTAGGCACTTTTCCTACAACTGGTCTAATAATACACTCCTCCTCGCAGTCACTTTTCTCCCAGTTTGCAAAAGGTCTACCTCTCACTCATTTCAAACTTTAAAATGGTCCACATTCAAAGAGATATTTCAATAATTCCTTTACCCAAGGCCCCATAAAAAGCCTCACATACATACTTCTCAGTAGATCTAATTAAGAGATGCATTTCCTGTATATTTTTAATTTTTAAAAATAATTACTTAATGTTTTGATATATCTATACCATTTACCATTTTGAGCTACTGCTTACTGAGCAAAAAAAAATGTATTTTTTGTTGCTATTGCAGTTCAGTTTACTAGGGCGAATATGTCAGTCAGAGTTCTCAAGAGAAACAGGACAGTAGGAAATAGATTTATGTTAAGTAATTGGCCATGTGATTGAGGGGACTGAATCTGAAATCTGCAGGGCAGCCTAGTAGGCTGGAAACTCAGAAAGGAGTTATGTTGTAGGCTTGAGGGAGAGTTTCTCCTTCAGGAAACCTCAACTGTTACTCTTAAGGCCTACAACTGATTGAATGAATCACCACCCACATTATCATGGGTAACACTTAAAAGTCAAATGATCCCAGATGTTAACCACATGTATAAGGTACCTCCACAACCACATGTAGATTAGTGGTTAAGGGAGTAACTGGATACTTTTACCACGCTGACAAAGAAAACTCACCATCAAGGTTAACAACAGAAGAGCAAAAATATGTTACATTAAGATAAAATTCTGTAGAAGTGTAATGAAAATACAATCTCAAGGAGTAAAAGGAATAATGCTGTATTTTTTAATATGAATATCGTCTTCTTAAGAGTGGTACTTGCAACAACACAGATAGACCCAGAGGGTATTAGGCTAACTGAAATATTTCAGACAGAGAAAGAGAAATACCGTATGATTTCACTCATAGAAGGAATCCAAAAAACAAAACAAACATAAAAGAAATAGGCTCATAAACACAGACAATGGATTGTTGGTTACCACTGGAAGGGATGGGTGAAATAGGTGAAGGGGATAAAGAGGGACAAACTTCAAATTACAAAATAAAGTAGTCACAGGAATGGAAGTACAGTTTAGGGAATTTAGCCAATAATACTGTAATCTCGGTATAGTAACAGTGGGAAACTACACTTAACCTGTGGTGAGCATTTAGTAATGTACATAACTGCTGAATCACTATGTTGTACATCTGAAACCAATGTAATATTGTATATCAACTAAATTCCAATAAAAAAGCCAAAGAATGTATGTATTACAGTTTCTGTAAAATTTTTTTAACTTATGATGAAAAAAATTAGATGTCAACATAAAAGTATGCAAATGTATGTACTGATTACCAATTTTTTTTAGGGGTCATACAAGCAAAAATATTCAAAGACAACTCTAGGGCAGTAGAGTGTAGTTGTTAAACTTAAGGACTCAATTGTAGTGTACACACATATTAGCTGTGTGAACCCAGGACAATCATCTAAGTGGAGTTCTTTGCTTTGGGAGTGGTACTTGTTGTTTTAATATTGATAAACAGCACTTACTCCATCCAGTTTAGGAGAAGATTAACTAAGATATTATTAGCGAAGCACTCAGCATAATTCCAGACACAGAGTAACCCCTCCACAAATGCTATTATTATTATTCAGCAGGTATCATTTGCAGAACATACCCCACCAGTACCTATCATGCAGGAGAAACTCCCAAAATCTGGCTTGTCCTGCCAGACTCACCTTTCTCTAATCCTTCTTCCAGGTCAATCTGAAGGATTCTGGGGGTAGACAGTAAGGACTGGTCATTAATCCTAACCTCAGCTCCTAATGCACAGCATCTCCGATTTCCTCCATAAGGTGCGCTAGCCTCGGAACCCCATGTTTCTTAAGCATATACTGGACATTCATTTTCTCTTTTGTGTTGGAAACATCCCAGCCAGACCTCTTCCTAACAATTGCTCTTGAACATTAAAAGATATCTAATGACCTTGGATCTCAAAGTTCCTCTGTGGAGATGCTGCATTAGGAGATAGCTTTCACAGTTTAGAGACCATCACTCTGCTTCAACTGCACAACTGCAGTCCTTGCAGACCAGATGTGTTTACTTTGGTGATTTTTTTTTGAGAATTTTCCACAAAGAGACATTTCAATAATTCCTTTACCCAAGGCCCCATAAACAGCCTCACATACATACTTCTCAGTGGATCTAATTAAGAGATGCATTTCCTGCATATTTCTTTTTTTCTCTGCATAGTTCTTACTTTTTAAAAATAATTACCAAATGTTTTGATCTATCTATACCAAACTCTGTGTGCTGTTCTTCTCCACACTCTCCTGTTTGCCACCCAGTGCAGTTCTGTGAATTTTGTGGGGCTTTTTTCCCCGTACAGGTAACTTTATCCCTTTCAAGCCTTCTACGTGTAAAAATCAGAAATTACTGAACTATCCAACTATTTTCTGCAATTTTGCCTTTTCATTCTAATGAGCACTCTTAATCATATTAGATTATTTCTCCAAATTTAAGCCTTTCATTTTTGTCAAATTGTGCCTAGGAAATAAGGCCTCTTTAAAGAAATAAAACACAAAAACATATTATTTTTGCAACATAATAAATTTTTATTTGATCACAGATTTCAATGGAATCTTCACAAGGCATGGATTTTTCAAGTTAACCTTGTTAATTCCCCATTTAAGTTTAATTAAGTCATTTAAAAAATAATTTAAAAAAATAATGTACTTTGAAGACACTTCAGAGAAATAGAGCAAAGGGGAAAAAATACATTCCCGTCATCCAAAGACAACCATTGTTAACATTTTTGGATCTCTTCTCTGAGCAAAAAAAGAAAAAAAGCCCACCTTCCCTGTTACACACACACACACATACAATGAAGGAGGGGAGAAAAAAGCAGATCCAAATGTGATTTTCTGACCTTAAATCTTCTGTAGACATTTGTGCTAATTAGTTAACAATCTTCATTTCCTATGTCAGCAAAGAGAACAACAGGTTTTCTGAGAAGCCTGAATGGGTCTTACTGACCCCACTGCTAATGAAATTTCCAATCTCCTCTCTCCCTTTTGCTAACAAGACATGCCTCCTACCATTTGTGTCCTTTAGATGGCAGCATAATCTCTAACACTTTACTGCCTTTTTTCCCCATGTTATCCCATTCTCACAATCAAAAAGAATGTTAATAGAGAGTACAACCAATAATATTGTAATATCTCAGTATGGTAACAGAGTTAACTACACTTACCACGGCAAGCATTTAGTAACATATGCAATTATTGATGCATAATTCATTATGTCGTACATCTGAAATCGATATACTGTATATCAACTATATTCCAATCTTTAAAAAAAGGGATGTTAAGGTTGAATTATCCAAAAGGAGTGCTGAGGAGCAGGAGAAGTTGAGAGGAGGGAAGAGTCATTGTGGGTGAAGAGATGGAAAACAGAGAAGCTAGAAGTCGTCTGAAAATTAAGTGTTTCCAGCTAACACATCTATGCCCAAAACAGTACACAGTTGGGTTACTGGGGCCAAAGCCCATTCATCCTTCCTTGCAAGATTCTGAACAAAATGTATTCATTTATTCACTCATTCATTCAATACATATTTATAGACTTCCTACTGTATGCCAGACGCAACAGGAGAATACATAGTACTAGACAAAAATACTACCTAGTAGTAGGACAGGAGAAAGCAGATTCTGGGATACAGAGGTGAGTCCAACAGATCACTTTCACTCCCTTATGCAACCCTCATTGATCTTACATTCTAGTATAGGAGATGGGCAATTAAAAAGAAAACAGGTATACAACATAAACGAAGTGGTGGTAAGGACTATAAAAATAAATAAAACAGAGCAAAGGGATTAGAAAAGGTATACAGAGTGGTCATTTACACAGGATTGGCATGGCAGTTTTCTCTCAGGAAGCGATATTTGAGCACAGACCTGCTGAAGCAAGCCACAGAACGGGTTACTCAAATATTTGGGGGTAAGGAGGCAAAGGCCATTTTGCTCAGACACCCTTGGCTTGTTTGAGGAAAAGGAGGAAGCCAGCGTGGCTGGAACAGGGTAAGTAAGCAAAGCGAGGAGAAGCCAGTGATGAGGCCTTTTTATAAGCCCTTGTAGGCCATGGAAACGGTGCCAGGTTTTATTGTAAAGGTTAAGGAAACCTCTTGGAGGGTTTTGAACAGAAGAGTAATATAGTCTAATTTCAGTTTTAAAGGGATCGCTCTGGCTACAATAAAAAGTATATCCTGGGTGTGGGATGAGAGGAGACAGAGGTGGAGGCAGAGGTCAGCCAAGAGGCTGTTGAAAAAGCCTGTGGAGGGCCTGGGAGGAAAGAACAGACAGCAGAAGGCTGAGGGGAGGGGCCAATAGATCTGTTTGGGGCAGTTTAAGTTTCTAAGAATTGTTCTATTAGTGACGTCAAATAGGCAAATGCATACACAGGTTTAAAGCTCGATGGAAAGGTCGGAACGGAGAAACTTTGGGAGTCCTGTACATGCAGGTAGTATCTATGACCAGCTGGCTGCATCAGTAAGATCACCGAGGGAGCAAGTGCAGATAAAGTCCACAGACTGCGCCATGGGCCCTGCCAGTATTTTGAGCTACCAGCAAACTAGGAAGAAAAGCACGGTGGTTAGGTGTTTCCATATGAAGGAAGTCATCGACTTTGTCAAAAGCTCCTGAGAGTTCAGGGGAATGAGTATCAAGAATGGACACTGGGTTTGGCAAGATTCAAGCCACTGCTGCTGCTGACAAGGACGCTCTCAGCAGAATGTGGCGAAGGCTGATGAAACGGAGGACCCCAGGCGGAGGACACGGAGGAGAGAGATCCCGCTGAGTTTTGCTGTAAAGAGGAACAAAGAGGCAGAAACTAGAGGTGCTGGGGGCCTAGGCAGAACTTTGGAAGATGGCAGGGGCTTGGGCACACAGCGCTGATGCCGATGATCCAGGACAGAGAAGGAAAGGACAGCACAGGAGAAAGGAGAAGAGAATTGCAGGAGCAGAACCAAGTGAAGGCAACCTGTACGGAGCGGAGGGAAGGGCCTCAGAGAGAGGCAGGGACAGCCCCTTGGAGAGGGAAGCAGAGCAGACAGGCTGGAGGCAGGGCCCTGCCCAGAGATGGGGGTGGGAAGATGGGGGTGGTTCTCTTCGGGTGGATTCCATTTTCTCAATGAAATAAGAAGCAAGATAATCAGCCAGGAGTCAGGTTTAATGAGAGAGGAGAAAGTATAGAATATTTGTCTGCAGAATGGGGGAAGGTAAATTCATTAGGGAGAATAAACAGGATTTCTGGGAAGCACCATAGGCTTCCTTGAAGTTTGAGGTCACAAACGGAAAGTGACGCTTGTCAGCACATGTTTGGAATTTTCTCCCCTAGCCGCATCCTCATGCTAGATGGCCAGACGGGTCAGGAAGCCCCCTGGTTCTCCCCAGGCCTCTCTTACCACTCTCCTGACTTCTTCATAGTCTCAACTTCCCCTCCCCTCCCGCCTGACACAGGGCCAAGCTGTCATGTTTAAAGGCTCTGTCTCGGCCACCTTCTCTCACGTAACTGCAACCACCTCCTCGATCATCTCATTCACTCCCGACTTCAGCTCTTTTCTCCCAAATCCAGATTCCAATGACTGCTGGTCTCCAGACTGAAATGTCTGTCTGCTGGACATCTTCCTCTGACCTTTCACCGGCTCACAAAAACTCAGCAAGCACAGCAGTGAGCTGCTGGGCACCAACACATGCGCTCCGCATGATGTTCTGTTTCATTTAGTATCACCCACCCAATCTCCAAGACAAGAGGCCTTCGAATTACCTTCAGTGCCTGTTACTTCTCATTTTCCTCTGCTCCCCTGTATCTGAGCAGTTGCCAAAAATTTCTATCATTAACTCCTGTCCTGTCTTTCAAATTTAACTGTAGAATGGCTGCCCTGACTTACG
The DNA here is from genome assembly GCA_032199065.1 of Smutsia gigantea. NCBI lineage: Eukaryota > Metazoa > Chordata > Mammalia > Pholidota > Manidae > Smutsia > Smutsia gigantea. The sequence continues at coordinate 77 of JAVSCE010005557.1, read as the reverse complement.
CTGTTGTTTCTCCTTGAATCTACTTTTGCCTAGGGTAACTATTACTTTCTTTAAGAAGTATCTGATGTTAGTCCCTG
>JAVSCE010005556.1:0-10758 GCA_032199065.1 Smutsia gigantea | reverse complement strand
AGATAAAGAAGGACATTACATAATGATAAAGGGGTCAGTCCAACAAGAAGATATAACCATTATAAATATATATGCACCCAACACAGGAACGCCAGCATATGTGAGACAAATACTAACAGAATTAAAGGAGGAAATAGACAGCAATGCATTCATCTTAGAGACTTCAACACACCACTCACTCCAGAGGACAGATCAACCAGACAGAAAATAAGTAAAGACACAGAGGCACTGAACAACACACTAGAACAGATGGACCTAACAGACATCTACAGAACTCTACACCCAAAAGCAACAGGATACACATTTTCTCAAGTGCACATGGAACATTTTCCAGAATAGACCACATACTAGGCCACAAAAGAACCTCAGTAATTTCAAAAATATTGAAATCCTACCAACCAACTTCTCAGATCACCAAGGTATAAAACTAGAAATAAATTTTAGAAAGAAATCAAAAAGGCTCACAAATACATGGAGACTTAACAACATTCTCCTAATTAATCAACGGGTTAACGACCAAATCAAAACTGAAATCAAAGAATATATGGGGACTAATGACAACAACAACACAAAGCCACAACTTCTATGGGAGGCAGCAAAGGCAGTTATAAGAGGAACGTATATTGCAATCCAGGCCTATTTAAAGAAGGAAGAACATTCCCAAATGAATAGTCTAAAGACACAATTACTGAAATTGGCAAAAGAAGAACAAATGAGGCCCAAAGTCACCAGAAGGAGGGACATAAGAAAGATTAGAGAAGAAATAAATAAAATTGAGAAGAATAAAACAATAGAAAAAATCAATGAAACCAAGAGCTGGTTCTTTGAAAAATAAACAAAATAGATAAACCCCTAGCCAGACTCATTAAGAGAAAAAGAGAATCTACACACATAAACACAATCAGAAATGAGAAAGGAAAAATCACGACGGACCCCACAGAAATACAAAGAATCATAAGAGAATATTATGAGGATCTATATGCTAACAAGCTGGGAAACATAGAAGAAATGGACAACTTCCTAGAAAAATACAATCTTCCAAGACTGACCAAGCAAGAAACAGAAAAACTAAACAGACCAATCACCAGCAAAGAAATTGAATCAGTAATCAAGAAACTAGCCAAGAACAAAACCCCCGGGCCTGATGGATTCACCTCTGAATTCTACCAGACATATAGGGAAGAAATAACACCGATTCTCCTTAAAGTTTTCCAAGAAATAGAAGAGGAGGGAATACTTCCAAACTCATTCTATGAAGCCAACATCACTCTAATACCAAAACCTGGAAAAGACCTCACCAAAAAAGAAAATTACAGACCAATATCCCTGATGAACGTAGATGCAAAAAATACTCAACAAAATATTAGCAAACTGAATTCAAAAATACATCATGAGGATCATACACCATGATCAAGTGGGATTCATCCCAGGGATGCAAGGATGGTACAACATTCGAAAATCCATCAACATCATCCACCACATCAACAAAAAGAAGAACAAAACCACATGATCATCTCCATAGATGCTGAAAAAGCATTTGACAAATTCAGCATCCATTCCTGATTAAAACTCTCAACAAAATGGGTATAGACGGCAAGTACCTCAACATCATAAAGGCTATATATGACAAACCCACAGCTCACATCATACTTAACGGCGAGACGCTGAAAGCTTTTCATCTAAGATCGGGAACAAGACAGGGATGCCCACTCTCTCCACTGTTATTCAACATAGTACTGAGGTCCTAGCCACGGCAATCAGACAAAACAAAGACAAACAAGGCATCCAGATTGGTAAAGAAGAAGTCAAATTGTCACTATTTGCAGATGACATGATACTGTACATAAAAAACCCTAAGACTCCATTCCAAAACTACTAGAACTAATATCTGAATTCAGCAAAGTTGCAGGATACAAAATTAACACACAGAAATCTGTTGCTTTCCTATACACTAATGATCAACTAACAGAAAGAGAAATCAGAAAAACAATTCCATTCACAATTGCATCAAAAAGAATAAAATACCTAGGAATAAACCCAACGAAGGAAGTGAAAGACCTGTACTCTGAAAACTAGAAGACACTCCTAAGAGAAATTAAAGAGGACACTAACAAATGGAAATGCATCCTATGCTCTTGGCTAGGAAGAATAAATATTGTCAAAATGGCTATACTACCTAAAGCAATCTACAGATTCAACGCAATCCCTATCAAACTACCAACAGCTTTCTTCAATGAACTGGAACAAATAATTCTAAAATTCATATGGAACCACAAAAGACCCCGAATAGCCAAATCAATCCTGAGAAGGAGGAATAAAACAGGGGGAATTACACTCCCTGACTTCAAGCTCTACTACAAAGCCACAGTAATCAAGACAATTTGGTATTGGCACAAAAACAGACCCACAGACCAGTGGAACAGAATAGAAAATCCAAACATTAACCCAAACATATACAGTCAATTAATATTTGATAAAAGTGCCTTGGATATACAATGGGGAGATGACAGCCTCTTCAGCAGCTGGTGTTGGAAAAACTGGACAGCTACATGTAAGAGAATGAAACTGGACTACTGTCTAGCCCCATACACAAAGGTAAACTCAAGGTGGATCAAAGACCTGAATGTAAGTCATGAAACCATAAAACTCTTAGAAAAAAACATAGGCAAAAATCTCTTGGACATAAAAATGAGCGACTTCTTCATGAACATATCTCCCCGGGCAAGGGAAACAAAAGCAAAAATGCACAAGTGGGACTGTATCAAGCTGAAAAGCTTCTGTACAGCAAAGGACACCATCAGTAGAACAGAAAGACATCCTACGGTATGGGAGAATATATTCATAAAAAACGTATCTGATAAAGGGTTGACATCCAAAATATATAAAGAACTCATGCACCTTAACAAACAGAAAGCAAATAATCCAATTAAGAAATGGGCAGAGGACATGAATAGACACTTCTCTAAAGAAGAAATTCAGATGGCCAACAGGCACATGAAAAGATGCTCCACATCGCTAATCATCAGAGAAATGCAGATTAAAACCACAATGAGATATCACCTCACACCAGTGAGGATGGCCAACATCCAAAACACAAACAACAACAAATGTTGGCGAGGATGTGGAGAAAAGGGAACCCTCTTACACTGCTGGTGGGACTGCAAATTAGTTCAACCATTGTGGAAAGCAGTATGGAGGTTCCTCAAAAAACTCAAAATAGAAATACCATTTGACCCAGGAATTCCACTCCTAGGAATTTACCCTAAGAATGCAGCAGCACAATTTGAAAAAGACAGATGCACCCCTATGTTTATTGCAGCACTATTTACAATAGCCAAGAAATGGAAGCAACCTAAGTGTCCATCAGTAGATGAATGGATAAAGAAGATGTGGTACATATACACAATGGAATATTATTCAGCCATAAGAAGAAAACAAATCCTACCATTTGCAACAACATGGATGGAGCTAGAGGGTATTATGCTCAGTGAAATAAGCCAAGCCGAAAAAGACAAGTATCAAATGATTTCACTCATATGTGGAGTATAAGAACAAAGAAAAAATACTGAAGGAACAAAACAGCAGCAGACTCACAGAACCCAAGAACGGACTAATAGTTACCAAAAGGAAAGGGAGTGGGGAGGATGGGCGGGAAGGGAGGGATAAGAGGGAAAAAGGGGCATTACATTTAGCAGATGTAATGTTGGGGGGGCACGGGGATGGCTGTACAACTCAGAGAAGAGAAGTAGTGATTCTATAGCATCTCACTACGCTGGTGGACAGTGACTGTAATGGGGTTGGTGGGGGGGACCTGATGAAGGGATAGTTTAATAATCATAATATTGCACATGTAATTGTAGATTAATGATAATAAATTAAATTATATTAATAAAAAAAGATTGTAGTGTGATATTTAGAAAAGTCAAAATTAGTGCACACATCCATGATGAACAAAATACCACCACTTTAAATTCCTGTATTAGTTACCAACTGCTGCATAATGAAATACCCTTAAACACAGAAGTATAAAACAAACATTTATTATCTCTCAGTGTCTGGGGGGTGAAGTAGTTGAGAATGGCTTGGCTGAGTCACCCTGTCTCAGGTCTATCCTGATTTTGCAGTCAAGTTGTCAACTGGGGCCGCAGGCAGCTGAAGATGGAGGTTTCACTTCCAAGATGGCTCATTTGTACTGCTCTAGGCTAGAGGTCTCACTGGTTAGGGCTAATCCTTATTGGCTGTTGGCGGGAGTGGTTGGCACATGGGCTTCTCCAAAGGCTGTCTGAGTGTCTTTATGACATAGCAGCTGGTTTCTCCTAGAGGGAGTGATTTGAGGTGAAGAGAACATAAAATGGAAGCCACAGTCTTTTCTATCTAATCTCAGAAATGACAAACCATCACTTCTGACCTTGAACCCTGGGCTTCGATTAACTATTCCGTGTCTACAGCTTAGGAAAATACTTTTCAACACCATCAAGCTCCCTGGTTTGAACTGAAAACATCGGTTAATGATTTTGCCAGAAATTACCACCTTGTTTACAGGCTGTAAGCCCAGGCCTGTAAAAATCTTCTATCTTCAATGGTCCACAGGCCAGTTCTTTAACTTGGGCCTCTGTTCCTCCACAAATACCATTTCCCTTCTGGTTTGAACTTGAACACAAGTGTGTTCTGGAGGTTTAATCAAAAGGACACTGATGGTAGAAAAGTAAACAAGGGTCTAATAGTTGAGATCTAGACCAGACAGGCTTTGATAGTGGGAAATTGACATATGCCTAATCTCTCAGTCTATAAAAGATGGGCACATATGGTACAAGAGTTAGTTGCAGCTTGGATTCAGGCCCAAATATGGGGACATTGAGGATGGAATCATTAATTGAGAACATGAATCCATATCAGAAGAGTGCAACATAGATGTTGGTAGAGTTAAGAGAGGCCCAGGCTTGAGATCAGCCCAGGAGGTATTGATGGCGGAAGTTAGCAGAGTCCAGGATTTGAGATGTTGACCAGAAGTCATGACAATAAGTTTTGGAAATTTCTGTAAAAGTACGTGTATTCTGGCAATGTCCTCACATTTGCTGTTCTGTTTTCCATTCAATTCACAAATACTGTAGGGGAGACAGAGAAAGTGGGATAATCTGAAAGGCTGAAGCTCTATCTAGGTTGTTGAGCAGGTGTCCCAGAGAGGATCTGCATGTCCTTAGGGTACCTGGCCATCTATACCCAAGTTTATCCAGGGCCTACCTGTTGTGTTTGAAACACCTTCAGCAGGGGGAAGACCCCTCAACCTCTTGTCAGAGAAGGCTTCCTGCAGAAGGGTCTACTTGGACTAGGTTTTGAAGAATGTGTAGGAGTTCACAGGTGAACAGAATCATCTCTTCAAAGAGTAAGTAGCAGCTCCTGACGCTAAGTGGCTGCAACCTGGTTGACAGCAGGAGCTGGGGGCATGTCTTAGAGATGCATTTTCATTGAAAGATGCTTTTAATGTTTTCTAAATATTTTTCTGTTGGTAATCTGCTGAAAAACATTAGCTGTCCATATCAAAAGCTATTATTATTATTCCTCATTACTATCATTTTAGTTTAGTAATGGGGGTAGTGGAGTTTGAGGGAGATTCAAGTTACCTCCATACCAATTCCAGCACATCAAGAAGAGAGATTGTAGCAACTTCCAGTTATAAAATAAGTAAGTTAGGGGGATGAAAAGTAGAGCATCGGGAATGTAGTCAATAATACTGTAATAACTTTGTAAGGTGACAGATGGTAACCACATTTATCATGGTGAGCATTTCGTAATGTATATAATTGTTAAATCAGTATGTTGTACACCTGAAAGTAACATAATATTGTATGCCATTTGTACTTAAAAAAAAAAGGGGGGTGATTTTATCACCCTGACTCCTCCCCACTCTTCTCCAGTGGTCTCGCCCAGGAGGGGATCCGCATTAACTTGACTTTTCCCCTCTTCTCTGTGGTATCTCCAAAGAGAGGACTGTACCACTCTAATTCCATCTATTTCTAGCCCCGTGGTTTCAGCAAGGAGGGGGACTGTACCATCCTAAATTCTTCTTTCCTTAGAGTGACATTAACCAGGAGGAAAATGTAATTCTGACTCCCCCCCGCAGTGGTATCTCCCTTGCAGATCAGGACACATGTCCCCTCCCCACGAGGATAGGGGTTGACACCTCTGCTTCTGTAAACTTTGCACAGACCTATAGGACCCAGTGTCAAAGACCAGCTCCTCAGAAGCTTGCCCTGCGAAGGTGTCTCCTCCTGAACGGCCCCCCCGCCCCCTCCTTCTGTGGAACAGCCCACTGTACGGAATGCGTGCCAAGATGGCGGCCCCCATGGAGGAACGCCTTGACGCAGCCATTTTTCTCGCCCGCCCGGCAACGTCACTCGGGACAATGTCTCCGCCGACCTAAAACTGAGCTTCGTTCGGAGCGAGTGGGCCACAGCTTCACACCCCTTACGCTCGTATGCGAAACCAACAGCCCCAGAAGGGACAGTGTCGGCGTGAGGACAGGAAACGGAAGTGACCCTCAGAGGCTGTTTAAAGTCTTGTTGGCGCGCGGCGCAAAAGCGAGTGCACGAGGGTTTATGGCGTGACAGTCATCAGTGATTTTGAGGTGACGGTTTTGTTGGTTTTTGGGAATGATAAATTGTCATTTTGTAGGGTCAGTTGGTGAGGAATTGAAAGAATCTGGTGAATGGGAATCTATGCGGGTCTGGGAAGGGGGCTTCCGGGGTAGTCAGTTTTCAGATTCCTTATTGTGTCTTGTCAAGTCATAATACTGTGTGCTTAGATTTTTCCGTATCAGTCTCCCTAGACGTTTGCTAATTTTATTAGCCTTTCCAGAGAACCAACTTTTGGCCTACTTGATCCTCTCTGTTGGACCTTTGTTTTCTGTTTCTTTAATTTTTGCTCTTATCTGTGCTTTCTTTTTATCTAACTTTTTAAATTGGGTGTTAATTCATTAATTGTTCAGCCTTCTTTCTAAAAAAAATTTGAGGGCACGAATTTCCCTTTAAGAATCTTTTTAGCTGCATTGCACAGAATTTTATATACACTATCTTATTACTGAGCTTCGTTTTTGTCTTTTTTAAATTTTATTTTTTACATTAACGCTTTTGGGAGGGTTGACATTTCTGTTAAATCTTATCCACGGAGATGGTATGTCTGTGTGACTATTTTGTACTTGTCAATTTTTAAAAACTTTTAAAATTGTATAGGTCCAGCTCCTTAAAAAGTTGACTTTACATATTTTATATATTTCTTGCTATCATTACAAGTTTTTTTCCCGTTTTCATTTGATTGTTGCTATTATAGAGGAAAAACTATCTGCTCTTACAATTTTATCTTATATCCAGCCCCTTATCAAATTACCCTGTGAATTCTAGCAGAGTCTGGTATGTTCTATGTATAAAATCATTACTGGCAAAGGAAGCTACATTTTTATTTATTTGCAATATTTATTCTGATCGATTTATCTTGGGCGAGCTCTAAAGCCAGCAAAACAATTTTGAGTTGTATCAGACATCCCTATCTTGTTAATTTTAGTGGTAAGAGCTTCATCATTTTACTTTTTAGCATAGTATTTCAGGGCTATGTTTTGTAAATGATTTTTGTAATATTTAAGTGATACGCTTCTTCCCTAATTTTAGTTTTGAGTTTTTATTATTAATGACTGCTGAATTGTGTCATACTTTTTTGGGTAAGTTAATAGCCGTGTGCACCCCCACCCCCAATTTGTTGATTTAATAAATAATATTATTAATGTTGAACCATCTTCTGGAAAGAGGAGGCTAAGAGCTTTCTATAGAAGAATTTAAGGGGGATTTTCCATCCTAAAATGGCAAAATAATTAAAGAAGGAAGAAGCGATACCTTTCATTCAGTTTACCAGGTTTGTAGGTTTCTTGCCTCCACTTCCACCTACCACATCCCCATGGACAAGTCCTTCCCCTGCCCACCCCATGGGACTTCAGCAGCATTCATTGCCCCATTACCACCCCCTCCCCCATACTCAGGCATGCCTTGAACCTTGAATTGAGGGATGATCTGGCTGTGTAAGGTATGAAGCACCTAGAGGAGCCACTCAAGAGTACTCTGAGCTCATTAATTTGACTCCAAACATCATGATTGTTTCCATAGTCCACTCTAACTCTCAGAGTGGGAGTTGCTGAACTTTGTGGGGTGAATATGGATGACAATAATGACATGGATACTGTCCTTTTAGGATTTATTGGTGATTCTGTGGAGCTGTTGAGTTTTCCCCATACTGGAGGCTGCATTCATTCTGACCACAGCTCACAAAGAGACCCCCCCCACTCCAGCTTTGGAAGGTGGGCTGAGACCCAGGGTGAACATGCTAGCTAATGGGAAATCACCCCAGAGGTTCCCTGCCCTTGTTTCAGGACAACCTGGCAGATCATTTGAGGTAAGGAGGAAGAGCCTACATTTTGCCTGTTTTTTTCTTTTTCTTAGATAAATTTTAATTTTGAGATAATTGTAGATTCAAATGCAGTATACCATTTACCCAGTTTCCCCCAATAGTAACATCTTATAAAAACCTTGGTACTATATCACAAACAGGATATTGACATATAGAACATTTCTGTTAGAAGGATCCCTTAGGTTACACCCTTTAATAGCCATACCTACTTCCCACCACACTCATTCCCTCAACTCTCATGGCAACCACTAATCTGTGCTCCAGTTCTAGAATTTTGTCATTTCAAGAATGTTATATAAATGAAATCATACAGTGTAACCTTTTGGGATTGGCTTTTTTTTTTACTCAGTGTAATTCTCTGGAGATTCATACAAATTGTTGCATCTATGAATAGTTTGTTCCTTTTTGTTGCTGAATAGTATTCCAAACTGTGGTATGGATGTACCACAGTTTGCTTAACCAGCCACTAGTTGAAGGACATCTTGGTTATTTCCAGTGTTTGGCTATTGTGAATAAAGATACTATGATTGTGTAAGATTTTTGTATGGGATGAATGCACGTGAGTACAATTGCTGGGTTATATACTAAGTTACTGAGCACATTTAAAACAGTTGACTTAATATTTTTAGTGTAGTTTTAGATTTACAGAATAATTAAGAAAATAGTATATATATAGTTTCATGTACTGTTCTGCCTCCACCCCCTTTGGCATAGTTTCCCCTATTATTAATATCCTGCATTAGTGTGGTACATTTGTTACAAGTAACCAATACTGAAACATTATTATTAATTATAGTCTACAGTTTATAGTAAGGTTCACTCTGTGTTGCATCTTCTATGGGTTTTGATAAATGCATAATGTAATATATCTACTATTACAGTTTCATGCAGATTGTTTCATCTGTGCTTCAGCTGTTCATCCTTCCTTTCCCTCTGCCGGAACCTCCGTCAACTACTGCTTCTTTCACTGTCTTTTAGTTTTGCCTTTCTAAAATGTCATATAGTTTGGAATTATACAGCCTGTAGCCTTTTAAGATTGGCTTCTTTTATGTAGCAATTTGCATTTAAGGTTCCTCCATGTCTTTTCAAGGTTTGATAGCTTATTTTTATCACTGAATAATATTCCATTGAATGGATGTGTCACAGTGTGCTTATCCATTTACCTATTGAAGGACATCTGGGTTGTTCCCAGTTTTTGGCTATTCATTATAAAGCTGCTGTAAACACTTATGTATAGGTTATTGTGTGGATATAAATTTTCAATTCATTTGGGTAAATAACTATGAGTGCAATTCCTGGGTTGTAAGACTATTTAGCTTTCTAAGAAACTACCAAACTGCCTTCCAAAATTTTTCACCATTTTTTATTCTCACCAACAATGAGCATTGTTACTCCACATCCTTGTCAGCATTTGGTACTGTCAGTTTTTTGAATTTTAAAAATTCTAGTAGGTGTGTAATGGTATCTCATTGTTGTTTTAATTTACAATTCCCTAATGAAAAATGATGTTGAGCAGTTTTATGTGCTAATTTGCCATCTGTATATTTTCTTTGGTCAAATGTCTATTCAGATCTTTTGCCCATTTTTTAAATTGGGCTATTCATTTTCTTATTGTTTGGTTTTGTTTTTTTGTATATTTTAAATATAAATCCTTTATCAGATAATGTGTTCTGCAGATTTTTCTCCCATTCTGTGGCTTGTCTCTTTATTCTATTAAGTGTCTTTCACAGAGCAGAATTTCTAAATTTTAATAAAGTCCAACTTGTCAATTTTTCTTAAGTTTGGTGTATTTCCTTTTATTTCTATTTTATTTTTTAAATTGAAGTATACTTGACATATGATACCCTATTATATTCAGGTGTACATGAAAGTGATTTGAAATTTTTATACATTATGAAATGATGCCCATGATAAGTATAGTTATCATGCGTCTCCAAAGTTATGATATTATTGATGATATTCCCTGTGCTGTACTTTGTTGTATTTTAAACCATTGCCAAACCCAAGATCACTTAGGTTTTCTCCTGTTATCTTATAGATATTTTATAGTTTTATATTTTGCATATAGTTGTAAGATCCATTTAGAGTTAATTTTTGTGTTAGGACTGTGTCTAAATTTTTTTTTGCATATAGATGTCCAATTATTTCAGCACTTTTTGTTGAAAGAGCTATCCTTTTTTCATTGAATTGACTTTGCTCCTTTGTCAAAAATTGGTTGACTATATTTGTGTGGTCTATTTCCTGGCTCTATTTATTCCATTGATGTATTTGTCTATTCTTTCACCAATACTATGTTGTCTTATTTTT